>JAEQBH010003556.1:0-197431 GCA_016808115.1 Tetrastigma voinierianum
TATATAATTGATGAACATAGAAGTTTTTGCTAGCCAAATTGTATAAATGCTCTTTGACTAGAAGCACGTCCAATTTAGCTTATAAGTTTTTTTTTTTCCTTCATTGGTGACATCGACTTTAGCATCGTAGTTCATCCATACTCCTAACATTACAAACTTACGTGAATAATAAACTAGTTTCATCCATATAACGCTTCTATATCAACTCATAAAACATCCGTTTGTCTACCTTTACAAATTACATAATGTAATACGAATTTAGCCTACTTATCAATCTTAAATTCTCGATCGAACAAGATAGCAATCGAACAATCAAAGTCATATAGTTGTCCTGATTGACTTGTATAAAAGGCCAGCACAAGTGACTACCAATTCCTCCCTATAGGGTGGTATTTTGTCAAAAAATTATTGCGATAATGAAAGCTTTCATTTCTTTTAGTATATATCAATTTTGTCTATGTTCCATTTCATGGTTTTTTGAATTCTTGAGTTTGTAACCATATTTCATTAATAAAGATATCTTAAAATTCTCTTAAGACGTTTTGGATGGAAGGATGGACTTTGGTGGTATTGTTTGTGAACCTCTACCTATTAATTTATTAGTGGAAGTTTTATGGTGGCTCATAAGAGATTAAACATAACTTTAGAGTTTTCTATTATATATTTTCATATATTGTTGGTTAAAATAAGTATAAGTAGAGTTATACTTTATACTATTATGTAAAAGAGTTACATTTTTTATGATATTTTATGTATAAGTAAGAGTTACACTTTTAAGTATTTAATGTGCAAAAAGAGTTACACATTCAATGGTAAAATAAATTTGTAACATACTTTGAAAATAAATTATGTTTAATGAATGGATTAAACATATAAATAATGAGTTAAAATGTTACAAAACTTATTAGGTTGATGAAGATAATAAGTTTCTAGCATTTATGAGTAAATCATGCTTAATTTGTACATTAAACATATATAAATAAGGTACATTGTTATAAAACTTATGAGGTTGAGGAATATCATATGTTTGTAATATTTGAGATTAAATATATGTGTAATATGTGAATTAAACATATATTTATGTTTTAGGATGTTACAATCTCAAAAGATTAAGAAGACAAGAAGTCTTCTTCTCTTGGTAACTACATTTTTCTACCCTAAGAGTGTTATATAAGAGTGATTTTTCTTCTTTTGAAATCTTATGCAGAAAAGTGAAAAAACTTGATCAATCTCAAAATTATTTTCATCTTACTTCCCTAAAGATTACTTGAGAGAGTGATCTCTATTTTTTATAATATTTTCCACATTAAAATTTTGGGATTTTAGTATTATTGTCATAATTATTTTTTGCATAGACATTTAATTTCAATTGATTGAATTGAGTGTTTATTTGATTGCATAAATAGGGAAAGATCTTTGTTTGTGTTAGTAGGTTTTTTTTTTACAATAAGTGATATTAAATCCGGGTTCAAGACTTAGCCATGTGGGTGAAATCCTCATATATCGAACAAAGATGGTGAATCACAAATCCATGGTTGTGTTTTATTAAAGAGGTAGAGATGATCTAGATAAGAGTAAGCTCTCAATGCAAGTAACGTTTCATGTAAAGCGTGTGTTAACATAATAGTTCAAGGAAAATCTTTAGATGCGTAGAGTAGAAATGTATGATTCTGAGGAAGGCTTAATGTAAAGACTTTGTTCTAGAGAAGGATTACAGACACGCGCCTAAAGAATCATATAAATTAGAAATAAGAGGATTATGAGTTAATAAGAAATGGACAATATGATTCCAATATGTCTCACAAAAGATAAGGCATCATGATCTAATCTAGTAGAAAATTCAAAACGCCATTAGACACATAAAGCATGAGGGGCCCATTTGGTGATAGCGTTTGTGCCAAAATTAGACATTAGGACCCTATTTTAGATGATTGATTAATAAAATCCTAACGTTGTTGTTTAGTGAATATTTCTGACAGACTCAATCCGCTAGTTTAAAAAGCGTTGCTCCTAGTAGCATTTTCACATGAGACATATGTTGTGTCAGTGCCACAGAAACAGATCAAAGCTGGCTACACATACCCTTACCCTAAGGTTCCCACAAAACACTACAATAGCTAGCCAATTACCCCATCTTCAATCTTCACCTCATCTTACCTCCAGCGCATCCAAATGCAAAGGTAATATGAGTATACCTATTTCAATAAACTCACCTATAAACCTAAATTATTAACAAAAATAAAAAAATAATTAAATAAATTTTGTAAATATCCTTATTTGGCCATTAATACCAAAAGAAATTTATCAACTAATTAGTTAAACACATTTATAAAATCAATTAATAAGAATCACTGTCTCGAATTAGCTAATATAATCAGCTAATAGCAAACACCTATCTAGGACCGTGGTCTTTAACCAAGGGAATTTGAGTAGTGGGAACTTTAAATAATCACCCCTGAACGTAAAGATAGGCAATCAAGGAACTCCTTACAAGAGGTTTGTGACAAATTGATGCTTAGGGCCTTTAATATTCCAATAGCTGGACAAGAGCTTAAGAACTCCTTGGCACTTATCATTTTATGAACATGCAAAGCATTAGGGGTGTTAAAATAAAGAAATTACAGTAAAAACAAAGAAAAAAGAAATTAGTGGACAAATTGCCCCATGGCTGAGGGTGGGGGTGATAGTACTGACACCCCAGTGACTTGGTCTTCTAGACAATATATTAATTCCTTCTACCAATTACATCCTCTTATGAAATTCTATGATTCACACACTACTTATCAATAAAACTTCATAAAGCCACACCCAAATGATATCCCTATCATCTTTCTATGTTGTATTATGTGTTTTCAACATCAATTGTGGAATTTTACTTTCTTCCACTCATTCTTATCTTTGCAGACATTATCAGTTTCAATGACTATCTATCTTATCGCTTGTTTTTCCCCAAAATTATTTTGATCACAAATATGCTTTTCCCTAACGCAAGTTAAGTTTGCTTTTAAGCTTATTGTAGTCACCAAATCCTAGGTCCTAATCAATCATCAATGACTACTGCGCTTCTCAACGCTACATCAGTTGGAGAATCCAAAAACCGTCCAATAGATCAGTAACAAAGCACATGGAAAACTCTTTGGGATTAAAGTAGTGAAGACTACTTCAAGATTGATTAATTGCCAAAGGCTTTTAATACTAGTTTAATGTTGACAGCTAACCAATTAACAAATACTGAAAGCGGCTTCATAGTTTGAAAAGGGAAGCACTTTAAATGATAGTCTTCTTTTTTTGGTTTTTATCTTATAAAAATTCATATCTCTATGTCTAACTTATACAAAACTATACGCAAATTAAATGTTAGAGGGTAACAAGTAACTTTCACCACACAAAAATAAGATTAAATATCTAGCAAGGAAACAGACTTTATGGCATGGTCTTATTATTCTCATAAAATTTGTATTCTCTATTCATGCGTAGTTATTTACTGGGTCCGTAATGGTTTCATCACCCGTACCAGAGGCATTGAACTTTTCCAAAGCATGGGAGAATATTTGTTCTGTTCCTATAAGGGTTAAAGAGTTACTTAGTGCTTGCTCCACTAGCACATACTTAGTCAATCTTTATATTATTAGTCAGTGGACTGATACAATGACCCTAATTAAATTCAAGAACTAGTCAGATAGAACTGGATTCTAATTTCTTCTTTTTAATTTTATCCAGGAGGGTTCCTCACCCCGCACAAGTCATGATTTAATTCAGTGGGTCAGGAGTTGACACGAATTCCCTCTGACCACCAATTGGTTGGAAAGTGTTTAATGCAATGGTGTATTGAGCTTGTTGGTGAGTGGGTGAGTGCTATGAATTTTAGCTAAATTCAATGCCTGTAAGAGAAGATGAGATACTGAGATACGTACTTGAAAGGAAAGAATCGGTGGAGGAGGGTCCTTCACCTGTTTGCGAAGGAGGGGAGGAGGGTCCTTCATCTGTTGGGGAAGCTCTACATGTTCTGGAGGAGGGTTGACTTTGATCTTTGCAGTAGCAAGTGGTTTTATTCAAAACCAGGTCATACCCACATGCTCCCTTAGATTCCAGGCACTCCCTACACGCTGTACCGTTCACTTTCAATCTCACCTCAAATCCTTCTCTAATTGGCCCCTTCAATTATTTGAACCAAATTTTTAAACAGACTCATTCCTTCCCTGAGTAATGTTTCAAGGTCTGAAAGGACTGGAAAGACACGTCTACATTGCATTCTCCAGAGGGCCCTGGGTGGCTAAATCTGCAAGAAGTAACCAATACCTGTCACAGGATTCCCAGCTTCGGAAAAAGAAATTTGGTAAGGAATCAAAGATTCTTCCAGGGGAGATGGGCAACCATACACAAATGTGATGTACTGGTAATCCCCTGCTCCATAATCAAAGAGTTCAGAATCCAGCGTAGTGTTAGCAAGAAGGGGCGAGCAAAGTCCCTTCAAGTAGTCATGTTCAGTAAGTCCCAGCTTGGAGCATCCTTATTCAAACTCAAAACACTGTATTGAACGCCCTTAATCTCTTATGGTTGCTGCTATATTCATCACCATTACCATCATCTTGGCAATGGAGCTGTAGGTCATAAAGCCCACAACCCAAGGGCCGGTCGCCTCCCCAGAAAGGATAACTCACGCCTGTGATGTTGCCGCAGCTGAACTCTTTTCTACATGTATTGTATGTGCTCAATTCATCAGGGTTGCCTAAAGACACAGCAAAATCAAACAAAACCAACACTGATAATATGGAAAGGCCTAGAGATGGTGAAATTGAGAAAAACCAGGAATTCATTATGGGCTGATGGTTTAGCGAAAGGGGACGGGTTACTTCAAGGAAATAATGAAGATTGTGGAAGTGAATTGTTCTATCCATGGTGAAGACTATCCACGAAACTTGGGCTGTGTTTCTTCTGACTCAAAGACTAATATAAAGTGAGACCATTTTTTCGCAAGAAAGGCCAATTTACTTAAATGCCTAAACCTGAAGAAGCAAATCACGGCATTACAGCATACTTTACTGGAAATTAGCATCTGTCTCCCAGACCACCTGCGGCCTGCCTAACTCTTTGGACAGTGCTTATGTATTTCTACCAACAACCACGCACATAAATAATAAATTGATTGAAAAATAAATATTTAGAAAGCAATTTTCTAATATTTTTTGTTTTTAGTGATTAGCATCCTCACCACCATTTTACAGGCAAGTAAGATTAACTTAATATTTGACCAGTTTTTCAGGGCTAATAAATAAAGAGAGTAGTTGCATGATGACAATATACGAATAGAAAGGCGTCTGAGTCAAGAGCAAGCAGGAGCTGAAGAACCCGTCAATGGGGGAAGAGAAGTGTGAAACAAGTCATAAGGATTTCACGAGATTTCATGTTCATGTGTTAGTGTGGCGGAAGCTTCCTGTTTGATGCTTTTTTGCTTGACTTCATATTTTTATACCAAACCTGAAGAAAAAAATAAAGGGGTTCAACATCAAATGGGCAGGAACATAAAAGTGTTTGAATTATGAATTGTGGGTTTTACTGGTTTGCCCACATACCCAAATTTGGAGTCTCTGATTGAAATAGGAAAATGGAGATAAATGGCTTAATCTGCCTGAAACCCTATTCAAAGATGGTGTAGAAAGGAACAAGAAAGTGGATGGGATTCAAGATTCCTGAGAGATTAACGCCCTATATCTACATATGCCGTGACCTTGCGGCTAGATAATTGATCAGTTAATTTGCTTTTGAGTCAAGTCCATGGAAGATAATTGAGAGTCATAAACGGGGTAGAATATCCCCCAGATGAAACTAACTAGTAAAAACCACAACCTTGAATTCACATTTTTTCCTCTCTGTAAATTTTCCATCATTTCACACCATTTAGCTCCAATTGAACCAGAAAAGTATGGGGGAAAGAAAATAAAATACTAAGGTTCCTGTTTTTGAAAATCGTTGTTGAGGTTATGAAAACCGAGAGAATGTCATTTCGGTATTCTTTGAAAGATGTTATTGTTATCTGAATTTATTGCTTTTTATGTTCTTCATATTTTTCTTGTTCTTCTTGTTTTTATGAACATAAAATTGTTTTAAAAACAGGAATCAAACAGACTCTAAAGCACTTCATTCGAACCCTAAAAAGTACTAAAATAAGTATAAAATGAAAAGTGAAAAAAGAAACTCTAAAGAAAAATAAAAAATAAACATAAATTTAATAAATTAATTTTATACGTTTATTCACCGATGTGTTCTTGGCTACTCTCAAAGTTTTGGTTCAAGTATGAATGCTTTTAAAAAAGCAATCAGTCAAAGTTTGGAAAAAAAATCCCTTTATAGCTAAAGCCTTGATCAGAGATTTTAACAATTTAACCACAAAGTTATCCTTCCATCTTAAACCTATAGAATCATATTATATATAGAATTTTGACTAAAATAATTTCCATAATTATAACCATCTTCCATACGCCCATCCAAACTTATATATATCCTAAATTGCTTTGAGATCGCTCCAAACCCAAAGACCCTGTCGCGAGGATGTCTTATTTATTTATTTATTTTCCTCGCTTACTATAAACTTTCATTCATATATCGTTAAACATTTAACTCGAAATATATTCAGAATAAAGTGAATTACAAAAATATTCAAACTTCATAAATGAGAGCTGCTCAACATATACAAACTTTTACATTGCTTACAAAAACAAAGCACATATACAAATATACCAAAAAGTCCCCTGGTAAGATTGGTTAGTGCTATACACTCGATTACACGCCGCGGATCGGGTCCCCGACTTCTATTTCCTTCTTCGCACTCCACACTCCGACAAACACCCGTGCTGCTTATAGCTTAAATGAATAATACTCATGATCACCCCCACAAGCGATCATCACACTTTAGACACATGTATATATATCTAACATATCATATACTTCTATATATATGCTTATACATATTTCATAAGCATATCATTTACACATGCTTATATATATCTCATACCACTTATTATATCACGTTTACTTATCATCGCTCATATACATTTTAAGGCCATTTTACATTTTCATTTCTTGTTCTTATCACAACGATTTGTCATCACATAGCAAGCAGTTACGCTTCATATTATTTCATATCATGTCATTTATCATATCTCAACCATTTCTCGTATATTCTCGCTATTTGCTTTACAAGCTTCATGCCTCAGATATAACTTAAGTGGATATTAGGAACTATATGACCTGAAGGCGCTAATATCATCAGATTTAAATAACGAACTATAAGGGCCCGAAGATAATCGTTATCATCGCACGGCATAAACGAACAATAAGGGTTCGAAGGCGCTCGTTATCATCAGACGACAATGACCTCTATAAGTGACCCGACCGTGCCGTAATGACCCTAATGGGGGCCTTATCGATCAAGACGCGTATTTTTATCCCTAATAGGCATGCTAATTTATCCCCCTATGAGGTTCTAAGCAAACAATCAATTTTTATTTCATTTTTAGTACATATCTCATATCCCTAAATAACTATTGTTATCCAGTAATCATATGCGATATTTACGATCATTTACTCTTATCTTTGTATTTTCATGCATTTCCGTATACTATCAAATATTTACAAATGTAGCTCCCTTTTTAGACAAATTCTTTCTGTCCACCGGCCCAAATTTAAAGACACCTATTTCTGCAGATATTCGAGTATCCTGCTTCCGGCCACTCAAAATTTTGAATCATTCCATTTGGATTTGAAGAATGCCAGCATGCCTAAACAATCAGGACCACTCTAATGTCAAAACATAACCAAAACAAAACTAGCTATGTCATGCAACCTAGTTCTTATTTAACGAATTTCTGGGTGCAATGGGATCCAAATTTGCATATGCCTATTTCCAGGAGATTTGTTCTTCTAGAAGTCTTCTTTACACAGAATTTTGAATCACTCAATTTGGATGAGTGATGGCTAAGTTATGAACTAAACAACCAGGACCACTCTAATGTCAAAACATAACCAGCTATGTCATGCAACATAGCTCCCATTTGATGAATTTATGGGTGCAATGAGATCCAAATTTGCATACACCTATTTGAGGAGATTTTCTGAAGTTTAGTTTAAATTTTGAATAACTCGATTTGGATAGGTGATGACGAAACAAAAACATGGGTTTAAAAAAGCTGATTGTCACTTAAGCCAGCGCCATTTCTCTTATACAATTTTTTCTTCCATTGGGGACTTTGCAATCCAAACCAAACAACCATATAACAACTTAGAAGCGTATAAAGTAGACTAAACCAATCAGCTTCATTATTAGGTAGGAGATTCATAACTTGACAAATAGGAAAACTCAAACCCTAAACACAATTCCATCAAAATATCCATACAAATCCTTACATAGACAAGGATTAGCCCAGTATCAATACCTTAAGGAAACTTCTCCTTCTTCTTCCTCTTCTTCTTCTTCTCTTTCTCTTCTTTTCTCTCTCAAACAAGACCTAGCTCAAATGGGACAATTGCCCAAATTACAAGACCAAATGTGGTCTTATCCACTTACATGGCTAAGGCCATGTTTGGCAATATTTATGATTTAATGCCCTTTTTGCATTTAAAGTCCTCATAATACTTCCATTACATTCTTTTCTCATATTACAATTGAACATATAGTCTTATGATGCCTGACATTTGAGTTAACTTAGTTGGTAAATTCTTAATTTACCATTGACCATAGATAAATTAGGGTTTCGCATTTTATTTTTAGCATTATTATTCGAAAACTTTAGAAAATTACCTTGTATTACACCTCAGCATGTTATAAAGCGTCAGTATAATTTGGGGTGTTACGAGTTTGAAGAAACATAAAAAAAAAAAAAAAAAAAACCTAATAATGAAAGGAAAAGAAAAAGATGAAAAAAGATGAATAAAAGAGGAGAAATTTTGTAAGTTTCTTATTTAGATTTCATTGAAATATTATATGAATAAATGATAAATTTATTTGTTTGTGAAAGAAAAATCCTTAAATTTATTTGTTTTTCATTTGTTGAAATATTTCTTAGAAAAAATAATATTTTTATAACTGTTACCATAATCATCAATGAATATATTGAATTTTTGTTGGTGTTATATATTTAATTGATACCTTCACGAGTTTGTTGTAAAAGTAGAGCTGACATTTTACATCTTTCTTTTTCCTATTGAATCTTATATTTGTTATGGTTATATCCACTTTATTTTTTTTCTTTATACTAATACCATGTATTTAATTTCTATAATTTTACATATAATGTATATGAAAACCATACATGTATAAAAATAAAATTGTATTTAAAAATGTGTATAATATATAATCCGCCCCTCCTAAACTAAAATCCTAGCTACATTATTGTGTTTATTCAAATTCATTTTATTTATTTCTCTATATCATATAAAGTCTAAGAAATTTTAAAAAATATAAAATTTTAAGGAATTTTGATTATATTGAATTATCTATATTTGGAACCCAAAAGAGTACAAGGAAAGAAAAAAAAATTCTAAGAAAATGATTTTTTTTTTCATGTTTGGTTTCCCCGCAAAAAATATAGAAAAAATCAAAAAAATTTCGAAATTTTACATATTTTTAATTTTTTCATAATCTTTATATAATAAAAGAAGAAATAAATAAAATAAGGAAATAAATATATAGAATGAATTATTAAGTCTAAACTTATTTTTTCTTTAAATTTTTCTCTATATTTTATTTCTTTAGCACTTTTGGTTTCCAAAAGAATCCTAAGCTTCATGTCCTGTCAGAAAGGATGAAGACAGATGTGAGAAATCAGCTGACTATAATTAAAACTCTCTTTCGCCACCAAACTAGATATAAGCGTATAAATGTTGCATTAATTGAATAAGGTGGAGGGTTGTTGCAAATTTCCAAAGAGTAGTTGAGATGGTGATGAAGAAAGAAGGAAGGGTTGTTATTTTGTGAATAAGTTTGCCCCACCCCATACCAGAGGGTATGCATTGATGACACCATAAATGGGAAAACTTATTCACAAAATGGCAGCTTCACCATGTGAGTATCGAGACCTTTGGGCCTAAGCCCACTACTCGATAGGTTCAGCATCAAAGTATACCGTGAAGTGGTCGTAGATGTTTTTATCGTATTAAAAATTCTGCGGGAGTAGCAGGTTTGTATAATCTGGCTCGGTTTGGGATTCACAGTCCTCAATCGGTCGTCACCTTCGTATAGGAAGTTTGTTATCAGTAAATATGTTAAGGAGGGGTACGCGTGATGTTGTCGCGGATCTCACCAGTGTCGAATCTCAAATACGTCTGCTTGTGAATTATTATTAAGGGAGAATTAGTCCTTGATAAGGAAAGAGATATTATCTTTCCTATAATTAAGGATAAATTCGAGTATAAAATAGAAAGACTCACGCGTGAGTATGTCTGTCCATTTGCTTGGCTTATACTTACCCTTTTTCTTTGGCTTAATGTTGAAAGGCGGTTGGCGCCGTTGTCGGATCTTATGTGTTGGAGTGGGGTGTTGGAATAACGACACACCACTTTCACAAGCTTGGCGAAAGAGTTCAATTGTATATCATTAATTTATTTTCTTCAACATTTGACGTGGAGTTCTGTTAGGCTGAAAGATGAAAGTGTTTGATAGAATGTTTATGAGAAAGAACTAGAACATAGCACAAAAGTGAACTGATAGAGTTTGTATATCATCATGATCCAAATTTTAAAGAGAACAAGTGGTGGGAGAATCAGTTTGTAATGTTGTAACAGAGTCTGACTGAGTTTGTTGGATGCTTGGTTGATATGTTATGATCAATGTTTTAAAAATCGGATCGGTGATTGGATCGAGTGGATTATCGATTCGAGGTTTCAGAATTCGGTCGATTGTCGAATCGCTGGTTGGGCTAGGTGGCGTAATATATTATTTATATTTTTATTTAAATTTAAAAAAAATATATAATTAATAATATTTAAGATATTATTTATTACTTTTTATATAAATAAAGTATTTTAAATATTTAAAAAAAATATGTATAATGTTTAAATATGAAAACGTATTAAAAATAGAATAAACTTATTTATATAAATATATACTTAATTAGTAGTAATAAATAATTTTGTTACTTGTCCCAAAATAAATAAATAATCGCGATCTGTGATGATAGAGTGGATTCTTTTGTAAGCTTAAAAGCCACATGTTCGAATCCACGGCGCACGTATTTGATTGAATTTTCTTTACAGTTATGGCTTTACAACGCCTGGCGCCCAGCGCAAGTAAAGCAGCGTCGTTTAAGCTTAAAAAAAACTATATTTATGGGAGCGACCCGGCTGATTCGGTAAACGATTAGTTAGCCGATTCCGAGCAGTTACCATCCGGTCGATTCGCGATAGGTTTTTTCATTGAATTGGACTGGTTTTATAGTTGATCGATGATCCGATCGATCCGATTCGATTTTCAAAACATTAGTTATGACTTGTTTAGCCAGATGATAGATGGTTATCAAAAAAAGGGCCGAGGCTTTTTCATTAGATGAATTAGGGAATGTGGCAAATGGGGCTTGAAGTTAAATGCGGGCTCAACCTCCAAGGCCCACCCAACTCTACTTGCTGCCTAATTGGATTGGAGCCTCAACTTTGTTCAGAAAGGACAATGACGACGGCTGTCCTATTAGGGTTCAAACAAAATTTTGCTTTGTAACCTATTATTTTTAAAGAATTATTCTTAATAATTTAAAAAAATAATAATAATGTGGGCCATAAAAATAGAAATGGTGTTAGTGTGGTTTCCTTCTTAACTCTTAATCCCTATTTGATTCCTAACATATATACATATATATATTCAGAATTTCAAAGGGGGCAGGCACTTACTAGCTCCGCCACTAGTTTGGGAAAAGTGTGTTTTCATACACTCATGTAGAAAAACTGAAGCTATATAGGGTTTAGGGGGACATTTACCCATAAAATTTTGGGAAAAAAAAAAAAAAACTGTTTATAACGAGTTGTGAACCCTTTAACCTCAGGTTTGGAAGTAGGTTAGTTAACTATTGTACGACAATGCCCCAAAATAATCATGTCCCTTCTAACTTCATTTTTTGGCTCCACCATTGCCTATTGGTAAGACAGTGTTTCTATCTGAATTGCTTTTAATGGAAATGTCTTTTAAACGCTACTTTTATGAGATTAACCTACAAAGTCTTCATCTGAAAAAGCTACAAGTAATTGTCTAATATTATAAATATTTTTTGAACTTTAAAAATATTTAAAAATTTTTGTCAACTAAATAATATTTTTGAAAATTTATTTTTACACTAAAAACACTTTTGAGGAAAAAATTTATTTATTAGACTTATAATATATCGATAGATCAAGATATTGATCACAAAATCATGCATTGATGATATAATATCCAGTTAATAAGCGCGATAAATCGTCATCAAAACCTAAAATTTTGATAATATAATGGTAGAATATTTTATTTCCGATTATTCGATTCTTTTGACGATCGTAATTTGATATCTTATTTAATGAATACATTTTCTGGGTCTACGAATTCTGCATAAATAAAAGCGTCGTATAGCGATGAATAACGCGTACCGTCGTAACAAACTGTATGAGTCAAGCGATCACGATAAGACCTTAGCGGCATGCGCCAGCGTCGCGATAAGATGGCCAGCCAAAATCAAGCAGCGCGATATCTGATTTTAAACGGCAAGTAATAAGGCGGCGATAAACGAATCTTGATAAGACAACTACAATATAAAAAATAAGATAAAACATAAATCTTCGTAGAAGAATAACTTTATTAAACAAGAAAATGAAAGAATGAGATGAAGATGAGTGATTTAATTTAGAATAATCGAAAAATCGCGTCGCTGGCAGAAGAAAATGGGTTTAAAAGAATAAGAGAAAACAGGAGGAGCTCTTTTGACAAATTACTACAAAAACACTTTTAAAAAATCACTATAAATAGGATTCTAATGCATTTATGTGATTCGGGCATCTACTATTTTTATTCAATGGGCCAGCATATAAAGTTTGAATTATGTCAAAGGGTTTTATTTTATAATAATAGAAACGCACCTTTTTCTGAAAAGCAATTTTATGGCTAAAATTCGTGAGAAATCACGATCTCGTTTCTCGATTTTATCTTTTTTTCGCTAATCTTTCGTTTTCTTGCAAGTAAGGGATGATTTTCAGCATTACGACTTGAAATCACCCTTATATCTTTTTTTTTTTACATGTTATCGCTATTTTATTGTAATATTTGGTTTGTTGTTTGAGCGTCTGACGTGATGCTTTTCGTCGTTTTGTTGCGATCTTTGTTTATATTAAGTCGTCTTATTCTGACGTTTTCATGTGTGAGCAGTTTAATTGAAGCAGCGTTATGGTAATATATTAGGCCCAAATGTTACGTCGTTATATTGCTCCAATTTTTAGGTTTTATATCGATTTATTATGTTACTAACCTAGATATTGTTTTATCATTTATTGTTTTTGACAATTTGCGTCCTGAATCTATCCATTTATTACAAGTTTGAATAATAAAATTAATTTTCCTTAAAAAAACAAAAGAAGCAATATTATGAAATATCATAGGGCGTAACAATTTTATATTTCCTTTCTTTATTTTGGAGGCCATCCTTATTTTTCAGTACCAAGACAATGCCCAGGTTTTTGTCTTTTTGTCTTTTGGATTCTTTATTTCTTACACTTTCAAACGACATGTAAGGTGACATTTTCAAGATTGCTTTTATGAGAGATCATTCTTGGGAACTTTTCGAAAAATAATAAAAAAATTCTTAAAATAATGTAATTTAAAAAATAATTCTAAATATAGTGTAGTTTTTTCCACATCAGTAGAAAGTTTATTCATAAGATATTTTCTAAAAATTTTAAAAATTAAAAGTCTCTTGAAGAGACATTTTTAACTTAAATTCAAAAAATTTTAAATTATAAAAAGTGTATCTTCAAAAGGCAGAAAACTTGATATTAATTGAATAATTGAGAATTTATAAAGTGTATTTTGAAAATAACTTTTTATGTAAATTACAATTTTTTGAAAATGTATCTTGAAAAGGCGTTTTTAGAAGTCTTTCACGATATTTCATGTAAGAAACTAAATTCTGACAGGAATATTTAAACTATATTATTTAAAAATTTTTATTTTTACCCTCAATGTCTAAAAAGCCCATCATTCTTGCACATATTTTGAGGATTTGTGCATTTTAATCCAATTTCTTATAATAAATAATCCAATCCAACTTTAGTAAATGTAAAAACATAAAATCAGTAAAAAAAGTCTTTTAGAGCAAACGCAAAAGAAGGGAATTAATCATGTACATAGATTTGTAGCTGTTCATTCCCAGCCATCCATTATCAAAGCTGCCTTGTCCTCCTCTCATGAAAAAAGGTTCTGATCACGCAATGCAATGCAATGCAGCATCAATCAAGATTGAAGATTGAAGATTGAAGATTCATGACCGGTGCATGAAATAAAGGTTACAGCATATACTTTTTGCCCTCAGAAAGGGATAAAAAGGGCAGATAACGGCTAAAAATCATGTGAGTCCTAGTGCCTCCCTCCTCCTCAAGATTCAAGAGGGCTCAAAATCATTGACAATGCCACGAAGTTTTTGGTCTAGAATTTCAGAGCAGATCTGTCCCATCATGCGGTAGAAAGACATGAGCTCCGACAACTGCTCCACTGACATTTTCGTCATTAGGTTTTTTGCTGCTCTTTCTCTCTCCTCATTCATCTTTAGTCTCTGGAAATACGAAGATCCGTTCCTCACCGTCGCCCCCATTTGCTTCAACCTGTTCTCTTGTTGCAAACTCAGTACTGTGTTCGACTGCAAAAACAATTCAACCCAGTTTGCTGTTTATGTTTTTTGTTTGAAAAACAAGAAAAATAGGGAAGAATAAGGAAGCATGTAATATGTTTGGTTCTCGGTTTTTGTGTTTTAAAACAAAGAAAATACTCAATTCAAATAATGATAACTGTTTTTTGAGCACAAAACAATATTCTTTGCTTTCAAGACTGTCAAAACATGTTTTTGCAACTATTGTGATAACAACGTTTTAAAAAGCGATTTTGGAGTTTTTAAAAATCGTTTTTACATTTAAATTTAATGTTTTATAATGTTTTCAGCAAAGAAACATGTCTACATAGAAAAAATATACCCCCGAACTTGAGGTTGAATGGTTTTGTTATGAAAAAAAAACGTGAGCAAAAGAAGTGTGTTCTTTTTACAGGAAACTGTTCGTATTTTTCCATAACAAAATACAATTTAAAAAAAATATAACCAAACATGGCGTAATTAATCAAAAAACTTTTGGTGTTATATTTCAACATGTATCATAATACCTCAAGAAATTCTGCTCCAGCTTTAAGTTCAGACTCTTTAGATGAATTCATTCCACGGCCGGTCGTGTACATATCCTTCGCAATCGAGAAACTGCGGACAATAATTTTCCGCCTCTTCTCCATTTCTTTATCAAGCTGGAGAGGCTTCGGCGGCAAGGCGGTTGACCCATTAACCTTCTTCTGATAAGCAATCACAGCCTTCACGAATTCCTGCAAAATCGCCATAAAATTCCTCACAATCATGAACCTTTACATTAAAAAAAAAAAAAGAGAAGGCTCGAATCAATCTCTTAAAATTAACCTGATAAGCAGATGGGCATCCCGGATAATCAAATTCGTCGGAATCCGGCCGCCGCATTCTCTCCGGATGAAACTGGAGACCCATTATAAACTTACCCTCTTCGGGATTATAAGCATCAGGATCATAGAACCCCTCTATCAACCCATCAGGGGCAAAAGCCATCGGCACAAAACGCTGAGCCAAAATCTTAACTCCCTGATGATGATAGCTATTCACCGTCCATTTTCTCTCTCCATCAAAAGATTAAACCAATGATTCAGAGTGTTTGGCAAGACCTTAACCACATGCCTATGGCCATCATAATCGTCATAATCAATATGAACCACCCTCTCACATTGAGGGCGCTTCTTTTGGAGCTCTTTCCCTATGTCTTGATAAAGGGTGCCCCCACATGCTACGTTCAGGACTTGTGAGCCCCTGCAGATTCCCAAGTAGGGGATGTTCCTTTCGAGGCAGAGCTTGGCCAGTCCCAATTCGATCGAATCTTTTTCTTTATCTATGGCGGTATCGCTTGCATGGAGTCTCCTTATTTCTTCGAATTCCTCCGGGGAAAGGCCGGAATGCTCGGCCTCGTACCGGGAGGGATCAATGTCTTCTCCTTCGCAGAGAAGGACGCCATGGATGGGCTCAAAGCTTTCTAGCAACCGGTGAACGCCGGTTACCCGGGGGATTATCACCGGGACTGCTCCGT
This sequence comes from Tetrastigma voinierianum, assembly GCA_016808115.1. Taxonomy (NCBI): domain Eukaryota; kingdom Viridiplantae; phylum Streptophyta; class Magnoliopsida; order Vitales; family Vitaceae; genus Tetrastigma; species Tetrastigma voinierianum. The sequence goes on from JAEQBH010003556.1 coordinate 16,366, forward strand.
ACCCAACTATCAGATCAAGATGGTATTCGCCTGAAAATCAAGAAGAAAATAAATCTTTTTGAACTATGATTTTATTTTCGATTCGGTTGATTTTCTATCAGATGAGAAAGAAGGGAGGGATGCAGGGAGGGGAGAGGGCGTACCAACAAAATCGACGAACTTGTTCTTGCGAAGGGTACGTCTAGAGACGATGAGAACGCGAGGGAGGATGACTGAGAGATCGGAAGCCATTGTTGTGATTTGCCGAGAGTTTAGACTATGCTCTTCATTTATTTGTGTTCCTTTGTTATATATACTTCTGTTTTGTTATGCATAGAACAAGCAAAATTGATTTAGGGTTTAATTTACTATTAAAGAAAAAAAGTGATTTTTCATTTCAAAATTCTTACTTACTTTATTTTAAAATATATATATCTTTAGAAGCAAATATTATTTTTACCTCTCTTCATTTTATAATTCATTACTTTTTGAATGAATTCGAGCTATCTCCTTTTTATTATTTTAGTCAGAGCCTAAGGGCTCAGCGATGAACTTCATAGAAACAACAAAATTCATCATGTTTGTGATGAATTTGAATTTTAATAAGAGTAGAGTTTATGATATTTGTTATTATGTTAAGTTATTTTAAAGATTTTTCATTAGAAAAAGTTATAGTTAATTTTAATGATTTTTGTTGTTCTAAGACATTTTCTTTGTTTCTTACTTATTTTCAATTTTTTTTTTAAAATGGAATTCTTGCCATGATTGTAAATAATAAAGGAAATGTGAATCTCAGCATGTTAATTTGTCTAAGATAAATAACGTAACTATGACAAAGAAAATGATTTATAAGGAGTTTGGCTATGAAATTAGTATTGAAAATAGAACAAATGTAAGGTATTATGGTAGGAAATAATTATATGATTTTTTAAGATTACTACATATTGTGAGTACCATGATCTTTAAACTCATTACTCAATGAGCCTAAGGCCCACTTGATTCGTGTTGTGATTCAGTTTAAGCCCATTTATCATATTAAAACCAATCGAGCATTATCCAGACGGGAGAGTCTTAAAAGCCGTCTGAGAAAGCTAGGATGTCTTTTGAAAGATTTGCTTTAAAGTGGCCCGTCTGGGATCTTAAGTCCACATTAGGTAATCGCCGCGTATGAAAGTTAGTTATGGATATAAGCGTGGCGAAAAATACGTAAAGATATTTATCAATGATTTACTAGGTTCAAATGCTCTTGAAGATTAATCCTTGATAAGAAAATAAGATTTTATCCTTAAAATTAAGAAATTATATCCCTAAAATTAAAGTGAAATTTGTTAACCACGCTCTATAAATAAAAAAGATCTCCAAAACGAGTTGAAGATAAAAGCTTCTTTTTCTACATTTTTATGCGACTTAATAGTGAAAAGCGTGATTGACATCTGCGCGTTGTACATTGATGCTCGAGGTTCGGATGTGGGGTCTACACATGTTTTAAAAGTTTTTTTTTTTTGAGGAGAGATTTTAAAGTTATTAAATATACTCAAAGATATCCATAGTAAATTCGGAGTTTTTTCAATAAATAAAAAAAGAAAATAAACCCACTTTTCACTAAAATAAATTATAGTTACGAGAAAAGAGGTGCAGGAAGTGAGGCCGCGGCGTATAGCCATAAGCCAGGTGTATAGAGGAGCGGTAGGGTTTGCTTGCTGAGACTGCCACGTAGCTGATGTTTATCTTGAGAGGTAAGTCAAAGGGTTGACTGAATGCTGACCTGGCAATTACTCTCTTGCTGAATCGCTGCTCCCTGCCAGCTCACCTACCCACCCCATTGAGGCTCCCAAGTCTCCTTTTCATATTCTTTAATCTTTAAAATAATAACGAGCTTTTTATAATTGAATCCTATTTTATTGCATTTTCTTTTCAAATATTCGAGCCTAGAATATGCTTAAGATATTCCGTAATCCATTTTCATCATTACCCTTTAGTCAGATTTATCAAGAGCTATCTTAATAAATCGACGTTTTTATTTTTATATATAATTGAAAATTATACATTTAATAAATTATCCACGTGGCTAGAATTTGGGATCCCTTTTTTCTCTATGGAATCTTTTTGAATTATTGAATGTTTTACCACATCTGTGAGATATGATGAGCTGATAATTCGACTTTAATCTCTACCCTTTTCATGTTAATTGCCAATTCATTACCATGCATCATTAAGGTGATCATGTACTATTTAAATATTTTTCAAGTTATATTAAACTTAAACAATATGTTATTTATGTGTTTGTTAATTAAAAGTAATTTAATTATTATATTATTTTAAAATAAACTTGTAGAGATGGACAGATCTCTTTGTTTTTTTATATAATAATAATAACAATAATACTACTACTACAAATAATAATAATTATTATTATATTTTATATTGAAGCTTTTATTATACAAAATAAAAACTAAAAAGTGTATGGAATGAATTAATTGTCAGACCCCCAGTCATGATAGTGACTTTAATTTTATATATTAAAAAAATTATAAAATTAGAAATTCATCATTTCTTTTATAATTTGTGCTGAATTTCTATTATTTATTACAACCGAAAGTATAAATTGTTGTAAATCAAAAGATTTAGAGAGAGATAAAGGAGAATCTGAAGGGTGAGGAAATTCGATGATTTTATTTCGTGGCGGTGAAACATTTATAAGAACTTTATAGTGAAAATGCAGCTACGCCAAATGATCGTTAATAGTGAAGGCGAAAGCGCTATATAAATGAATAGCGATTGTAATCGAGTGTGTCGTTATGGTGGAATTCAAAATCCAATATTTATCTGATATTTATAACACTTGAATGACCGCCACTTTAGATTATTAGTCTTGGCTCATTAAAGCCTTGCGATAAACGATGGGATAAAGCACGGGCGAAGGAAAAAGTGCGATATCACCCAATATCTTTAACGATGCTCCACACTGATGGTGACATGATACTTCATTACGGGAGATCTTTCGGTTAGGCGCATACCAATCGGCGCCTGGTTCTTGGCGTTCGCGATGGCGGTGCTTGTAAATAATCTGGCCCAGATTATCATTGGGCCTTATCACATTTGCACATTGATCTCACCACTACTTGAAATTCGTAGGTATAGAAGAATTTTGGTGAAATATCTTGATTCGATCACCTTTAATATATCCTCCTTTGACTTGCACAATACATGCGACATTATCTTCGCTATATCTGTTTAGTTCATTCTTAATAGAAGATAATCATGATTCTACGTGTGTTGTATCACGGATCTCGGCTGAACACATTCTCTGGTAGGCTTAGTGCATAAGCGAGTATTTACGAATGATTGGGAGGTGGCCACCGTAGTTTGTTTTCTTGATCTGGGACCTTGTGTTTGGCAGTAGTCTGCATAACATGTGATGGAGCGAGGTCAGAAAGATAGCCTGCATCTGCATAACCAAACAATTGTGGTTCCAATGTCTTAGAATAAAATAATCCCATGTCACACGTTCCACGGAGATATCTTAATACATGCTTTTAATTCCATTCGATTGCCTTTAGTTGGAATTTGACGTATCAACTAGTAAATTAAGCGAAAAGCGATATGCAGTCGAGTATAATTTGCAAGATACATTAGTTACTTGATTGCACTAAGATGTAGTGCCAAGGGACCAAGTAATTCTTCATTTTCTTCTTTTTAGGCGGAGCGGATCTTTGATCAAACCAGTAACCTAACAATGGCAAAATGGAACCTAAGGGGATGTGATTTATGCATATAAAACCGGGACTTTTACGTATATGTTGATTGATGGATTAATACACCATTTGAACAATACTCGTCTACTTGGGCGAGACAATATTTTGTTTTCCCAGAATCTTTCATTTTCAAATTCCTTCTTTAAATAGTCAAGCTGATTTTTGATAGGCTCTTGAGTCCCAAATTAAATTGAATCATGCACGTATCACATAATAATTGCAAATTCGAGTTCTTCTTTCTTGTCATAGCGTGAATGAGTGGATTATTCGCGTATCATGCTTTGAGTAAATAATGAAACTAAGCAGTTATACCACATTACGGCCAATTTGTTTCAATCGTATAAAGATCGTATAACTTGATTGAATATATGGCCGATGGTTTTGAATTCATTACTTGAGCCCGATTTGAATCCTTCGGGGATTTTCATATATCGTTAGTATCTAGGAATCCCGTACTCTAAATGGTACGTGACTACATCCGTCGGCCGCATATCAAGTCCTTGGAAGCGCTAAATATATTAAATAGCGAAATGTAGTTGCATCCATTACGGGAGAATATGTCTCTCATAATCAATTCAGTGCTGTGAGAAACCTTGAGCCTGGCGATGCTTTATATCCCTTATTTATTTTATTTTGCTCATTTAAGCTTCGAACAAAGACCATCTATATCAATAGGTTTTATGTCTTTAGGTGTTTGAACTCTTTTGGTCCAAATACCTCTCGTTTAGCCAAGTGATTTTAACTCTGTTTGAATTGCTTTTTTCCAATTTTAACCAATCATTTAATGTCGGCGTTTTCATCTATATTTTGTGGCTCTTGATCTTCATCATTATTTATGATGTACGCGACTTGGAAGAAAAAAGCATTATACATAAAGGGTAGTATTTCGATTCAGTTTTACCCTTATGTATATAATTGATAGAGATTTCTTCATTGTTATGTACCGGTACAAACTCATGAGATAACTGATCAATTGATGCCTCTGCAGGGGCTATTAGTTCATTATTTATATTTGTCAATCCTTTTTCATTTGTATGCTCTTCAGGAGTATTAAATTTAACACTTTTTCTTTTTCTAGGAATTGTGTCTTTTAGGCAGTGCATGCGATTTTAATTGGCTTAGGCTCATTAGCCATGCTATATTTCAATTTTTCCATTGGAATTTCAATTCGTCTTGGGATATTTGCATTTGGTATATGTGATTGCCTTAACTTTTGTTGTTGAATCGATAAATGCATCCAGTGTCGATTTGCAAGATCTTGTAAATGAATTATCTTTTGAACCTCTGATTCAGTTAGCACAATGGGAGGAGTCAAAATGAGATAAAGATGATTCATTGCATGTAATTTTCGCCATTCTTACGGAATTATTTCCTCCCATAATGGCGGGAAAACATTTCATTAAAATGTGTCTGTAGTCGACGGTAAAAACCTCACCTGTGAGAGGCTCAACATAGGTGATAATAGATGAGGATTGAAAACCAACATAAATACCAAGGCGGCGTTGAGGACCTAGTTTAGGTCGATGTGTGGGAGCAATAAGACATAGCGGCACAGCCAAAAACACGTAGATGTGAAATATTAGGTTGGTAACCTAAAACAAGTTGGAATGGTGATAAATCTGATTTCTTTGTGGAGTCGTAGGCGAATTAACCGCATGAATAATAACATGCCCCCATGTAGATAAAGGCAATTTGGTTTCAAAGTAAAGATGCAGCAATTAGCGCGGACGTTTAATAATGGATTCAGCCAGCCCGTGCATTATGAACATGGCGGTGGGTATTGAACATGTATTCGATTACATGCAATAATTAAGGAAGGCGAGATGAGAATTCACCAGCATTATCAAGACGAATTATCTTGATAGGGTGATCGGGAAGTGGGCCCTTAGTCGAACTATTTGAGCTAGTAATCTAGCAAACGCGACATTCTGGTAAGAAAGAGGCGTACGTGAGGCGAAGTAAAGTGGGCGCGTCAATTAAGACCATAAAATAGCCCGAAGGTCCGGGTGGGTGAATAGGCCCACAAATATCCCTTTGAATCGTTCTAGAAGCGAGTCGAGACCACGGCTTTTTAGTAAAGAGATGGTCACAACAATCAATTTGCCTTGAGAACAAAGCGACACAATTAAATCATGAGATGTTAAATTTGTCACCTTGTAAATAGTCACCATTAAATTTGCTAGCTTCTCGCATCATGGAGAATCCGGATGTCAGCCAGATTCATGCCGTAATAAATGCTTTAGAGTCATTGAACCACGGTTTATTAGCATGGGATTTAATAGGCCATATAGTTGTTTGATATAACCCACGATAAAGCCATTTGTTCCAAGATTTGTTTTGTACGAAAATAATAGAAGTAATAATTAAATACTCATTTCCATCACGATACATAGTTTGATATGATATCCATTTATACTTGAGAATATCCTTGAAACTAAGTAAATTTCTATTAGATTTATTAGAATAAAAGGGCATTATTGAACTGGAACTTGGTACCATTAGGCGAGACGATTGTAGCTCTTAGAGACCTTTAATTAGGTCAGCCAGGGACTGAGATAGTTGGACATTAGATGAAATTAATGTTAAGTTTGAAAATATTCTTGTCAGTAGGATTGTAGTAGGTTAATAGCCTGATCAACAGACATTCATCTCCAGCCAGATGATATATAATTGTTCGAGTTGGAAGAGAAATCATTATATCTTGAAGAAAAACAAAATGTAGATATAAAATCAAAGTTTGCATTAGATAAATAACATAAGAAAAGTAATATAATAGTCTTATCGTCAATCATAGCAAACATTGCCACCAATCAAATGGTCTAGATTTTCACTTGGATCCTTAAAGAAATCAGAAATATCAAAATTAGTTAAAGGCCTTTCCCTCATCATCAAAAATTTTGCATTACTCGCAGTTGCCATCTTCTTTGGGAGAGACTTGATGAAGTCATTAAAATTCATTATGTCATTGCCATCGATAAAATTTGTCTCAATTTGCTTGTTCTTTCCTTTAATGGAGGCACGATAAGTCAACCAAATGTTTGGTAGTCACGACAAGTACGGGACGATGACCTTTCATTCGCATCCCCATAGCATTCGAGTTTCGCAAACGCTTGTTATGTGGCCTATTGCCTTCCAGGATAATTTTGAGCGGTTCAACCACGGTTGGAAGTATTGTTCTTTCAAGCTGCGTCCGGAGGATCAATGGATCCTTACTTAGTAAGATATTCACTTTAAAGCTTTGCATCAATATGATGGCGAATGAAAATTAAGGTATGGCGCGATCTGTGGGATGACGACATTTCCTTCTTTGATAGTATTTCCCAATTCATAGCGTCAAAAGTGAATTTGTCCAAAGAATCGAAGATAAATAATTTTTTCTTAGAAATGTCGAGAGGCGGCAAATTCAAGCTTGGCAATGTTGGACATTTCTACGAAATAATTAATATATTAATAAAGTAAAGAATATAAGAAATTACAAGTTAAAATTTATTAATAAAGTAATTGAGCTCAGTGAGTAGCATTTTGAGATCAAAATTTTAGATCGAGTTCGGAGAAATCTCTGTTCGATTTGATTGTTATTTTATTCAAGATAATGAGTTGTATATAACTATCCTTCTAAAAGTTATAAAATAATAATAATATTATATTATATATATATATATATATATTGAATAAAATGTCAAATATTATTATTATTATTATTATTATTTAAAGCCCCGACGGTGACATGACTTTTTCTTTGTCTTGAGCCGGGCCAGATATATATATAAAATTTTTTTATTTTATTTTTATTTTCTTCAAACAGGGCTTAGTATTTGACTGCGATAGCGTACTCTGAGTTTGACTTCGGGTGACTTAGTTTTTTTTTTTTTTTTTTTTTTTTTTTTTTTGTCTTGGTTGAGGGCTTGAATATTAGTTCAGTTACGAGAAGGAATATTGGATAAACTGTGGAAGAGATTGGTCTATTATCGGACTATAAGGCTATTAATCTTAAAGATGGTTTCATTGCTCCAATGATGGTTTTCCATCATAGCTTAGGCTATGGAAGATTGATCAAAAATAAATAAATAAATAAAATAAAATAAAATTAAGAAATATACCTTTTAAGTTTACGCCTTTTACGTCTGAGGCTTTCGTGCGTGCGTGTTGTAAAGTAAAGATTTAGAGAGAGATAAGGAAGAGACAAGAAATTCGGAGGAAATTCGATGATTTCTATTTCATCTTTGATTAGAAGCTGTTATAGGCTTATAGTGAGAAGGCCGCTACGCTAAATGATACATTAATAGTGAGAAGGCCAAAAACCTTTATATAAATGAATGACATTGTGTCAGTGTGTCATTATGGTCATTCAAAATCGATATTTATCTGATATTTATAACATAAATAAAATTTTGAAATTAAATGTTGGTTCCTATTTTAAAAAAATATTTAAAGTAGCAGTTTTTGAAAACTATTATATTAATCTCTAAATTGAATTTAAAGTTTTCTATATTCTTTATGTTTTCTTTTGAAGCGAAAGAAAAAAGAAAAGGAAACCAAACATATTATTTATGTATGTTTTTCTTGTTATATAAGTTTTTAAAAATAAAAATAGCGTTAATAACAGTATATTTCCCATGATATTATTTTCTACTCTCATCTATAATTATTGGTGCATAAATGCTTGGAGAAAATCCAACTGTGAGGAGGGACGTATTAACGAAGATAAAGACACATTAAGTAATAGGAAGAAGAATGATGAGGAGGCAGAATCAATACTGGCCAAGGAATTGAAAGAGTCACTACTAAGGGGCCATTAATTTATGGGTCGTAATGAAGTTCATGATAGTGTCTTTAGGAATTGAAAGCGAGTCGCAATTAGTGGTGAAGTTAACGACACAATTCCTTACGTCATTTTATACTATGATTGATATGATATTTTGAGATATAACATATTTAATGAAGTGTGTTATTTTATACTCCCCGTTTGAAAATAACTGTCGTTTAAGGTTTTTACATATATATTAAGAAAATTATAGAACACACTCTCTCTAAAAAAAATATGCACCCTGGGTTGTTTAGAGAGGCAAATCTAGGGGCCCAACAGCCAGACGGACTTAGGCCCATAGTGTTGAGGGCTTTGTGGTCAATCGATCCAAAGTGTCGGGTGTTTACCATCAGTGAGCTCATTTGTTTTTTATTTTGGTATCTAGCGAGGATGGCTTGCCTTGCGAATGCCAAGCGTAGGGGGAAAACCGCGTCTCTGGAAATGTTGCGATTGACCCAGGTAAGTGCATTTAATGCGCCTGTTCACGTCTTGCTCTATATGGGGATAGGGGTGTAGGCGTTACTTTCTTTGTTCATTAGAAACTTTTCGCCCAAGAATCCTTTGAGCGTTTGCTATCCTCCCGAAGATTTTGGTGAAGGAGGCTAGATTTGAAAATTCCAGTTACTTTTAATTTACTACGTGGGTTTTTTTTCTTTCGATTTTGTTTGTAAGGATTGTTTTGAATGCCCTCTTTTCAGTCGTTGGTAAGGTCCCGACGACGAAACTGTACGTAGAGTTTTGGGACACACCCATTCCTGGGTGCATCCTAACAGTTTTCGGGAAGCTCCTCAGTCTAGGGTGTTGGTCCCGCTTATCATTTTGCTAAGAGATCCTTAAGTTGATCCCCGTTCTTTGTTTACCTGTAGAATGATGAGAGGTCAAGAGGAGACTTCCACCAGTTAGGTTGGGCGCAGGAAGGGGTCCAGCTGAGAGTCGCCTACTACGAGCAACCTTGTGTCTTCTATGTCTATGGAGGAACTTAGGTCCTTCTATCGAGTCCCTGACGACGTTAGTTTAAAATTTTCGGATGGGCCGGCTTAGCTGCATGGGACCGGTAGGATAATGTCGTCTTCTTCACCGGGAGGCGGGTTCGTATTTGGACTCTGCTTCCCGGTTCGTCATTTGGTGAAGTAGTTCTTGCACATCACCCCGACTCCTCCTGCGCTAATTCATCTGAATGTTTTTAGGATTTTAATGGGTTTTAGCATGTAACTTTCCTCTGTTGGATATTTATTTGGCGAGATATATTTTATCTACATGTGAAGTTGGGGACGGCGGGTTGTCCGTGTAGGTACATTCCTTGACTAGAATTCGTGGTGGGCTCCACAGGCTCCCCCGAGACGAGGCGAAGGGGTTGTCTGATTAGGGGTCGTGCAGGAACGCCCAGCTCTCTGGGGCTTCCGTTCAATGTGAATCAATCTCTTACATTTCCAGGTTGGTCTGAGTTCGATCGCAGATCATGTCCTGTGAGATGATTCATGTTTTGACATACATTGCTTTTCCTGATACTATCCAGGTAAGCGTAGGCGAGGCCGGCTGGTCAACTGGATAAAGAAGGTTAACCTGGAGAACATCAGTTGACTAATTGAGATAACAAAGGTAGAGCGCAATCATAAGCTTCTATTGACAGCGAGGAGCTTGCGAGAGTTGGCCACGTGTGTCTTTCCTTACATCGTCCCCGTCGTTCCCCGCTCGTTGTCTGGAGAGCTCATTGGGAAGAAGCGCCGTTCCTTGACCATTCGAAGTTTGGCGGAGTAGCTCTTAGAGTTGCCACCGGGAAGATCAGCGGAGAATTTGCCTCGAGGCCTTAAACAAGGTCTATTTGGGTCATGGAGCCCATGCGACCTACCTGGCTAAGAAGGGAGCGAGAGATAGGAAGAGGCTCGGTAAACTAAAAGCGGTTGGCCCCTAGTTGGAAGCTTCTGGATTTAGTCGGGCATATGGTGATCTGTCGAGAAGGAGATGTTTATGCTTCTGACCAGGTTTCTTTACGGATCTGGTAGACTATGGATTGTGGACTTGGAGGATGAGCCTGCTTCCACATTTGATGGGAAGCGCCCAAGGCGGTCTTCGCCAAATGAAGAGGCCTAGAAAGACTGGGCAATAATTTCAGTGGACTAATGATATTAATCATTCTTTATCTTCTTCTAAAAAATATGGCGCTTTTCATTCTTTTTTTAACATGAATTTTTTTATGCCAAAAATTTCAATTTAAAATTACAGATAATTTTATTTCCCACAAAAAATTGTATATAAACTAATGATATTAATCATGAGGGTTAAAACAACAACCTCAATTGAAAAATGGTTGCAAGGCAATGTCACCAGATGCCTTTAGTTGAAATAGATTTAAATATGGATGTGATGCATTCTGATATTGATAATGGATACAAGCAACAAGATGAAGCTTTGCCAGATGAAGCTTGATGCATTCTCTCCATTTTTTTTGTTGGAGATAATTTGTTTTTTTTTGCTTAAAACAAATTTATAAAGCATATGTGATCATAATGTTACAATTATTAATAATCCATATTGGGAAGGTGTAAAAAATCGCCCCGTCTTGTTTAAATAACTTAGAAAATTGAAAAAATCAGTGCAATTAATTTAGTAAAATAAGGGTAAAATTAGAAAAAAAATAATAAATTTTTTTTTTGATTTTTAAAATGGCCCGAGATAAATCTGAGCAAAATAAACTCTAAAATGTCAAGCCCAGATATTTATATTTCATTTGTAAAAAGTAATGGAAAATATATATCAACTTATATATTTTGGCAGTGATTAACAACTGAACATAGAAGCTAATAAGTTTTAGTTCAGTTGGGTTAAAGCGTTAAGCTAGTCATAAGGAGAGGAGGAACAAACGGTTCAAAACTTCTTGAAACCAAATTACTATAATGTTGTAAGTGTAAAGAGATAGTTGTAAAAGAAAAACAATTAAACATACAAGGCATCTTAAAAAATACAATCATAAAAAAGAAAGTTATCCATAGGCTAATAACATTGAAAAATAGACATTACAAAGAAGTTACGTGTGAAAATATGTTTCTAACATCTTCAGGAGAAAACAAAATACAAATAAATCATCATCTTCATCCATATATAATTAATTGGGTGTAAAGGTTATGACTTGTGAATCGAAGAATCAACTAGTGAGAAAAAAAAAAGCACCGGCAAATAAAGTAACTTTTGCTAAATACTTTAATGCCAGACCATTCATAAAATTGATAGTTTTGTAAATTGGTTATTGTTGGAAATATTTATTATCATAATCTTAGGTAAAACTGTGTTTCATGTTTCAATTGTCTGATTGAGACTATAAGAGTATCTCAATGATTAGGAAAAAAAAAAAAAAACATCCCCAAAGATTTATTTTATTTCTTCCAAATGAGATTCTTTTTTGAGATTTAAGTAGAATTTTAGGTAGAGACGTCTGCAATGATGGCGTGTAAAGTTTCATCTATCTTAAATATTCCAATTTTACCACTCTCTTCTTTAATAATTACATCATGTACCCTTCATTCATTTATACCCACTCCATACCACACTATAAATTTGATTTAAAAAGATAAATAAATATTTAATTAAAATTTAAAATAAAAATAAATATTCAATTAAATAAAAATGGCCACCAATATTTAATTAAATCAATAAAAATAAATATAAATATTTTTGAATTAATAATTTTAGTAGTTGAACTTTTTTTTGGTTACAAATATTAATTAATTTAAAAAAATTTTGTACTTCTTATAAAAAATAATGAAAAATAATTTTAATGAAAAATAATTTTGCTGATTTCTCAAATCACACTGGGGTTGTAAAAAGCTGATAAATCTTCAGTGATTTAACCTAAGGTGGAAAATTAATAAAACAAATAATTTAAATACTTAATGGAATATTCAATGAAAGATATGTATGTTAATGACAATAAAATAAATTAATTTATATCAAGTAAAACATCTATATTTAAATTTGTATTTTAGATTATTCCTAAAAAATATGATTTATGGTTTTTTTCATTGATTAATTTTATTTTATTTATAATATTATAAATTGAAAATAATTAGAAGTTGCAAAAAAATAATTTGTAAAAATTTGTCTGTTGGCAAAAAATGACTCGAGATACAAAAGCAGTCGTTTGGCCTTTTAGGCAACTTGGCGTGTGTTTAACTCTGCAAGTTTTTTAAATTCTGCCTATAACAAAACGACGTCGTTTTGGACAAATTTGGTCCAAAACGGCGCCGTTTTGAACAAGCGTTCACATACCCAAAATGGCGTCGTTTTGGGTTAGTGACAGCTGCTTCAAAACGATGTCGTTTTGGACCAGTATACACTAAAACGACGTCGTTTTGTTATGTATTTAAAAAAAAATAAAATTGAAACGACGTTGTTTTATCTCCTCCAGAGATAAAATGACGTCGTTTTGCCAGCCCTCCTTCCCCAAAAATAGGCTTATGTTCGTCATCCTCGTTTTGCGAGGTGAGTCGCCGATCATTGAATGGAAGAGCTCACATTATTTGAACAGCGGCGCGGCGTGAATGGGGTTTAATTCGACAAGCGGCGGTGTTGGCAGCGGGCGGTGGGCCAGCGGCAGCGGCGGCGATACGAGCGACCCTGCAGGCAGCTACTTGGCGAGAACGCGAGTGTTAGCTTTCCTCCTTTTACATATTTGGCGAATCGTTTTGGCAGGGTTCCGCCAGTTACCCAAATCTTGATATGGATGTCGTTTCCGGTTGTGCTCTATTTATTGAAATTTGACTCAGTTGTTGGGATTTCAAAATGGTTCACGGGTGTGCTTGCAATGTCAGGCCATTCTCTGTTCTAGAGAATATATTTCCAGTTTTTCCTTCAGTTTTACCACACCTCAGCGGATAGAAAAGCGGTAGGATTAGTTTTTCCACTTGTTTCTTGATGAGCAATTGATCATTTATATTTACTTACATTTAGGCGATCCACTTTGTTCATCGGCCCATATCATTACTCAGTTTTTAGCCATTGTGGGCCCAGTTTTTCCCAGAAATCATCTTATTTTTAGCTTTTCTTTCGCGTGTTTCTTTCATTTCGCGGAGTTCTTCTAAGGGGTGTAACATGAGTTGAATGACAAGACTTATCATATTAAAAAAAAATCCAATTCTAAAGAGGATTTTTTAGTCGAATCTGATATGATGTGGGACAAATAAAGGAACGAAGGGCCAGTAATATTGAACATATCAAATGAAAGAATTGGATCTATCTTAGTAATTTTCTATGGAAAACAAATATTTCTTAATGGTGAACATGGAATCGGTTTGGCTTGATTAAGGCTAGAATAGGAAACATATGATTCATAATATCATGGTTTAATTCCCTTGGAGGATGATTAATAGGGGACATGTTTTGATGCAAATACACCACAAAAATGTAGAAACATGTGCAAAGAATATGGTTGTGGGGGGTGAATACATGTTGTAGGTATTGCCCAATTCTCTCAATGTTGGGAGGTTTTTATACATCTTGTTTAAGGATGTTGGGAGTTTAGATGGTGTTCGGGGAATGAGAGAATCTCATTCTATGTTTCATTGTGGGATAATTAAGTGAATGTGGCGTTAGAGAAAGAGAGAGCCTTGTCTCATATAAGACCAACTGTAACCTAATTGAAAAATAGTGAAATCCTTCTTATATGCGCTAAGCCTCGAGGATGTAGGCTAGGTCGAACCACATGACCAATCATCTGTGTCTTGTGCATATATACTGATTTATTTTCGTGCATTTATTTATGTTAAAATCGGACTATTTCCATAGATGGTCCATAACTTGGTCCAACACATCTAATGCGTCAACATGTAGAGCATCTTCCATAACAAGTAGATTTCCCTTTCAATTGGTATGTCGAAGCGGGTCCTCCCCAAATGCGTAATGAGATCCATGGGATCCTTATCTGTTTGTTTTTGTAGCCGAGATATGTTGTGAGAAGGGAAGAGAGAATCCTTAAGGATTGATCTGCGGAAATTAAGGGAATCATGCTTTCAGTAGATGTGCGCCAGAAGAAAAATCCAAAAAAAACACTTTGGTGATATTTGAGGAGGCGTAGTGGGCGTGGCTTCCAGCAACTCGACGGTGGTCTATCAATGTTCCAACATATGTCCTTGATTTTATTTTATTTTTCAAAGAAATGTCAAAGGGGGAGATTGTTAGAGATATTTATTGTCATAATCTTAGGCAAAATTGTGCTGGATGTTTCAGTCATTTGATTGAGGCAATAAGGGGAGTGTAACATGAGCTGCCTTAAGGTTGGTACACAGGTTTGTAGAGTAAGCTGGATGGCAAGACTTACCATATTGAGAAAAATCTGATTATAGAGAGGATTTTATGAAGATCAGAGCTTGATATGATGTGGAACAAATAAGGTAGGACATAAAGTAATATTGGGCATATCAAATTTGGAAGATTGGATCATATTTGATGATTTTCTATGAAGGGAAATATTTCTTAATGGTGAATATGGAAGAGTAGTGCAAATGTTCGCCTGTAGAACATATATTCAATTGGCTTGATTGAGCCAAAAACAGGAAACACGTGATCCATAATATCGTGGTTTGATTCTTTTTGAGGATGATTAATAGGGGACACGTTTTGATGCAAATACAAAAAAAAATAAAATGTAGAAGCACATGCAAAGAAGGTGGTTGTAAGGGGTGAATACCTGTTGTATCGCCTAGTGCTAATTCTCTCAATGTTGGGGGTTTTTATACGTCTTGTTTAAAAAGATATTGTTTTGTGGAAGTCAAGATAATGATGTTTGGAATGGAGATCTCATTATGTTTAAATACTATTGGAAATTGATTTGAATCGGCGTTAGAAAGGATCTTGTTTTTCATATGGTGACTGTGACTTCATTGAAAATGGTGATCTTTCATCATTAATATGTGCGGACAGACTCATTGAGGCGCTGATAATCCTCTATATCTTCATGCATACATAATGTATGGATTTGCTATTTTGTGCATTTAGCATTTTATATATCAAAGTGCATTGTTTTTCTTGGAATGATCCCATGGCCGATTTGTTTTTGTTTAAATTGGCGTAACGAGGTATTCCTTCATAACAGTGATTTTCCTTTTGGTTATCAACTTTCAATTTTCCTTCGTAACTAACTTTGAACACATATTGAGTTAAAGTGTTTGGGTGACCCTATTGTGAACTCTGTTTTGTTTTCATCTTAACATTAATTTTTGGTTTCATCTATCTCAGGAGCATGGCTGAAGCAATCTCGCTTACAAAAGAGGTCGACGACGTGGTGTGTGGCCGCCTCCGATATCAAATTGTAAAGGATGAGAGGGAAGAAAGAAAAATAAGATAATTTAAGGATTATACAGCACCATATATTCAAATTTATCCTTAGTTTTGAAGATAATCTTGGTTTTAGTGACTAAAATCATCCTTCATATCAGACCAATTCTCCACCCAGATTTTGGAAAGATAATCTCATGGTCTTGTTAAGTTTTCTTCACCTTGTCATCAAAAGATAATTCTCTTATTAGATTAACTTTTTGATCTCAGAAGTCCGGATGATAGAGTTGTGATCAAACATCTGCGAAATCATTTTATAACTTCAACATATTTGTTTTAACCACAGTATGGTGGACATGGACTAGGGGACTGTGACTCCTGATGTGTTCTGAGTTTGTGCCGTGTTGGGTTCCCAGAAGTGTGTTAATATAATAGGCTGCCAGACTCTTTATGTGTGAGCTGACGGATGATGAATTGCAGCAGTTGATTCTAATGGATTATGGATCTGACTAAGATCATGGTACTCCCCATTTACTTTTTCTTGGGATTAAGGATCATGCATATTAGTGGGAAAAATCCTCCATCTTAAGTTTGATGTGGAGTGTGATTAAGTAATCTTTCATGTTAATATTGCTAGCTGTTTAATAATGATGTCAAAGTAGTTGTATTGCGCTTCCACGAAGGTTTCATTTCTATATAGGGATTAGAACTCTCGAAATTTGCCAGTTGCCAATAGTTCACTCTTGTTGCTGAAACTCTGCACCTTATTATGGTTTCTTCCTTTCCAGTCTTGGTAGGTGGATTAAGATTTATGAGGAGGGAAGCTTTAGAGATCTCTCATAAGCTATTAATCGATTAATCAGATCTATTAGTATTATTTGAAATCTTTGTGCAATGTGGCCTATAGGTGTCTCAAATGGAGATCTATTCTTAACCTCACCATTTAGGAGCTCTTTGTTAGGCCTTCTATGAGATTGGCTGAGATGTTAAACAAGGGCTTCAGATTATAGGTAGGCCTTCTTTGGGGACCTATCTTTGGGGCTAAGGTGCTTTACTATTATTGTTTGAGAGTGCGGGTCAGTGTCAGTTGAGAAGGAAGGTTTGACAGCATGCGACTTGTAAAACGAAACTCTTTGGAAATATAATAAATGTCTTTGAAACCACCGAAAAGTATCTGCAGAAGTATTTGGCGTGCTTCTCAAGACCTCTGGCTGTGAGCTTTTTCCTCTTCTACTTTGTTTTTGGCAGTCTTCCAGTTGGTTCACCCGAACATCTTTGTAAACTGGATCTATCTCCAGTTATGAATATCATTGTCTTTGTTTTCATCTATAACCTTAATAATATTGAAACATTCAATAGTTGACTTTTAATGTATAACAATATCAAAGATTTCTTTTCGCCTCTTTCTTGGTATCATTGAGAATATGATATGAGTAAACACCAGGAAGCCTCTTATTGGATTTTAGGGATAGTTTAAATTTTCTTAGTTTGGCCCACGATTAATGCGCACCTGGTTTGTTGAGAGCGAAGCACAGGGTGGCAGATGAACTTAGGCCCATAAGGTTGAGAGCTTGTGGTCATCGATCCAAAGTGTCGGTGTTCTGTCAATGAGCTCATTTGTTTTTATTTTTTGGTACCATAGCAGATGAAAAGCCTTGTGAATGCCAAGCGTAGGGGGAGAGGAGCACGTCTCTCTATATTCTTGGTACGACCAGATAGTGCATTTAATCGCATTCACGTCATGCCCTCTATCTAACCAGGATAAAGGTGGCAGCGGCGATTACTTTTTCTTTGATAGGTCTTGAAACTTTTGCCCAGAATCCGCTGAGGCGTTTTGCTAATATCTTGAATTTTGTGAGAAGGAGCAGCTGAAATTTGGATACCTTTTGTCTTCTAAGTGGGTTTTTCCTTTTCGTTTTGTTTATAAGATTGTTTTGAATACCTCTTTGATCCTTGTTTAGATCCGTGACGACTATACGTAAGTTTTAGGACACACCATTCTGGGTGCATCTAACGGTTTCGGGAAACTCCTTAGTCTAGGGTGTTGGTCCCGCTTATCATTTTGCTAAGAGATCCTTAAGTTGATCCGATTCTTTCCGTTGCTGTAAGGAATGAGAGGTGAGAGGAGACTTCCACGGTTAGGTTGGGTGTAGGAAGAGGTGTAACACCAGAAATCTCCCTAGTCGTTCGACATCATTTGAGGGTATTTGTAAGCCTAATTTAAATGTTTTTATAATTGAAATGCGAAACATAGAAATGAGGCCGGAAATTTCGAGTGGACAAAATTGTAATTTGCCAAAATGGGAGCATAAAAGTCATAGAAGTTGATAGGTTATAGGCCAAAGTAGAATAACAAGAATTGAGGCCCGCGATGAAATAAGGGAAGTTGGAGGACAAAAAGGCAATAAAAGGAACTTAACCCAAAATGGGTTTTTGATGGCCAAACATGGCCTTAGAAAGATGGGGATTTTAAAGACCAAATTTGGTCTCAAATTGGGGGAACAGTAAAGGAGAAAGAAAGAAAGAAGAGAGAAAGAAAGAAAGAGAAGAAAGAAGAGGAGGAAGGTGATCAAGCAAGCTAAGGTATGGATGCTTGCCTTTGGTATGGAGCTTGTGATTTTCATATGGAACTATATGGTTGGTATGGAATTCTTGTCTAATTGTATGGTTAGGAGATTGCTCCAAACCTAGGGTTGTTAGGATTACATCCTAACCAAAATTTTCGTGAAAGTAGGAGTGCTAAAATTCTAAATAGCACAAGATCGGTATGAAACCCTCATTTTGAGGAGGATCCATGAAATTGTGTTAGGGTTTACAACAAACCCTACATAACCTTTATAATTGGTTTATATATGGGTTATAACCCATAATATAGTTGTTTTGGGAAGTATTCATGATAGGTTTTTGGTCTAAGGAGGATAAGGCATGAAAAATGGGTGAAAATACCCATTATAGGCGCTTTTCGGAAAGTCCTACCGGTAGGACTTAAAGTCCTACCGGTAGGGCTATCGTTCTTGGTCATTTTTGGCCAAATCTACCGTGAGACCCAAGTCTACGGTAGGACTACTACTATGTTCCCAGTTTTGACCAGTTTTCGTATTTTGGTCATAACTTGCTCATTTCTTACCCGATTTGAGTGATTCAAGTGGCCAAATAAAATAGACTTCAAGGAGAACCAAACCTATTTTATAGGTATCTCCAAATTCTGACTCAGATAGCCCAAAATTTCACCCCAAGTGGTATGTGCAAGCCCATTTCCTGCATCCGTTAATCCTAGAGTAGTCGAGTTGTTTTTGGACGTAACGAGGACCCCCGGTGCTCAGAATGGGAGTGATTCCAGTTGGAATAGAACCCTTAGCACCTTAACTTTAAAATCGTACAAAAGATCAGTGCCAAATATCGAAACAAAGGCACTGGAAAATAAATATTGCAATCTGTACCTCGGTAAAGTCGGTAAGCCAGGCTAGTTGGCGTAATGCCATAACTTTAGTTTGGATGATCCAATTGGATTGATTCCAATTCCTGGGTAAAGTAGATTCTTAGAAGAATAAGAATACATGTTTAAGGTGTGATTTCATACGCATCATACCTTACCAGTATATGAAATACGATCGGTACTTGGAGCATAATGTGGCTAAGAATGCCATATTCTAAAGCGATAAGTGCGAACTCATATAATTATAAAAATACTTGAGACCGATTTATTAATTGACCATAGCACTCCTGCCTGATTGATGCCCGGTACTCTGAGTGCTCAGGCACTCTGATTAGGCACCGGTACTCCTGTTTAGTGCTCGGCACTCTGATTATGCCGGTACTCTGACCAGTGCTCAGGCACTCACGTTAATGCCGGTACTCACGTCTGTTAAGTGCTAAGGCACTCTGTCTGATTAGTGCTATGGCACTGGGTTAATGATGCAAAAATCCTGTTTTTAAAATGCTTGTATAATATCTTTGGATATTATTATGATGTGTCTTACACTTTTATTAATCTTGAATGCAGGTATTACGTAATTATATGATAATAATCTGAAGAATAAATAAGAGGAAATTATGGTGTATTGTTCTGATCTGTAATACTTACGGGTATTTCTGAATAAGAGTAAGCTCTGTAACTCCTACGGGAGACCTGAATAAACATATAAGTCCTGTAATATAATATAAGTCCAGTAGTACCTACGGGTACTTCCGTATAATGAACACAGTAGCGAGTACCTGCGGTACTTTATATAAGAATAAGCTGTAGCTCCTACGGGAGTCTGGATGAACATCGATGCATTATAAGTATCGTTACGCAAGGAAGAAACTCACGTAACTCACGGGAGGTGAGATAAGTATAATTCCGGTGGTACCTGCGGGTACTCCGATTATCGGTAAAAATAAGTATATGTATATAATTTATGATCTCGTACACTATGGACTAGTAATCCATACACAGTAATATCTGTATACGTCGATCGATACATATGCGATCTGATTATGATTAGTTCAGACTTATCGTACCTCTGGTGCCTTCATTACAAGAATAAGATACGTAAGAGACAATAACAAGTTCGTAATGTCAATATAAGACCGTAAGATAAGTATATACTCGTAAGACATGTATAAGATTAAATACATGTCCAAGTTCCTCGTAATGCCAGAGATAAGATCTGTGAAGATAAGCATACGCTCTGTAAGACATGTATAAGATTAAATACATGTCCATTCATAATGCCGGTATAAGATGCGCCAAGATAAGCATCGCTACGTAAGATTTATGTATAAGATCTAAAATACATGTCGAGTTAGAGCATGCAGTATAAGTTAGTAAGATCAGTATAAGTTCCGTGAAAATAATTGTATAAGTTCTGCATTTACATGTATAAGATTTGAAATAATGTATAGGATTACTATTAATACATGTATAAGATCCGATACAGTATGTGTTTGAATGCGACATAAGTTCCATAATACATGTATAAGATCGAGTCTGAGATTCGAGATACAAGAATAAGATCGATATACAAGAATAAGTATAAAGTCACCCAGCCAGTACCCTCACGAGGTACCTCTGTATTATGAATGCGATGCATTAATACCTCTGGTACTTTTATTACTTGACAAAATGTTCGTAGTACTCCTTGGTGCCATTATCAGAAGAGCCAGAATAGCTCAGTAACACAGGAGTATAGAGTTGCAGCCAAGACCGGGATATGCTTCGTGGTACCGGTATAATGTCTGAGAAATTACTATTACCCAGTTCTACTTTCAGTACTTCTTCGATTACCTCGTATCTGATTAGTTATGTAGTACCTAAGGTATACGTATCCCGATCAATTTGCAGCCAGTACCTGCGGGTATCTCGTATAAACGGATAAGGATAAACTTGGCCATTTCCCAGGTACTCCGTATGAGTATAGGTAT
Source organism: Tetrastigma voinierianum (assembly GCA_016808115.1). Classification (NCBI taxonomy): domain Eukaryota; kingdom Viridiplantae; phylum Streptophyta; class Magnoliopsida; order Vitales; family Vitaceae; genus Tetrastigma; species Tetrastigma voinierianum. Next base: position 37,579 of record JAEQBH010003556.1, read on the forward strand.
TCGTTAACCTAGGACTTGTTGGGATATGATACCAACACAAGTTGGTATCGGGGCTTGATTGTTCGTGAGTAGTACTTACAGATACTCCGTATAAGATTAAGTTATGCCAATCCAGTATACGTTAGTAATTTACGTGATACCTCACGGTACCTCGAACAAGTGTAAACCGTGGGGATAAGTATAAAGTTCACGTAAGCTCACGGAGATATGAGATAGATCTAAATATAATCGTGTTTTAAGTACCTCTGTATAAACGCGGTTACGTAACTCTACGGAGATGGAAATAAGTATAAGCTTGAGATAAGTATACATACCATGTATAAAAACACGATTAGGGATCACAATCAGACTAAGAATAGAATCTAAGCTGCTATAAGTATAAGACCCGGATAAGAATAAGTCACCGTAGAGTGTAATTCTGAGTAAATTATAGATTGTTATATGTTTATCATGATTCGAGTTTAAATGCATCATGTCTGTATAAGTTATAAAAATGTTTCCCACTAAGCGTAAAGCTTATGCGGGTTCTGTCAGGTGTAGGTACAGGAGAAGACATCAGCAAACATCCGCATACAGCTGGGCCAACACACTTGTAAGGGTTCATTACATGTAGGTCCGTGCTCTGATTTGTAATTAAAAAGGTACAGTTTTGTAATTGTAAATGGGACTCGGTAAATGTATATGATATTTTGATTATGTTAAGATGTGGGCCATACCCACAGGTACTAGTTGGCTTTTAAAAAAAAAAAAAAAAAAAGAGTCCAGTCACGAGTCTCGCACGTCGAGAAAGCGGGGTGTGACCAGGGGTCGGTGAGAGTCGCTATTCTGGCTTGACCTTGTGTCTTACATGTGGAGGAACTTGGGTCAACCATCGAGTCCCCAGCCCGGCGTTAGTTTAGAATTTTTCGGATGGGCTGAGCTTGCTCTTGCGGGACGGGCGAATAGCAGCCGTCTTAACTACGAGGAGGCGATTCGTGGGGACTCTGCTTCCACGATTTCGTCGCTAGGTAAAGTAGTTCTTGCATCACCCGGCTCTTCCTACTTCAATTCATGAGATATTTTAGGATTTTAATGGGTTTTAGCATGCTTAACTTTCTCTACCAACTGGATATTTCGCTGGCAGAGATATATTTTATCTACATGTTGAAGTTGGGGACCAAGGGCCGGTTGTCCATGTCGGCCCACATTCCTTGACTAGAAGTCGTAATTGGGCTCCCAGGCTCCCCCAGATATTAGGCGAGGGGTTGTCACAGTTAAGTGCATTGTACGAGACCGCCGGCTCTCAGGGGCTTAGTTCAGTGTGAATCAGTCTTTTGCATTTCGGGTTAGAAAATTAGTTCGGTCGCATGATGAGTGCAAAACTCATCTATGTTTTGAGTTCATTCCATGCTATTTTATTGCATTTTAATATCCATGATCATGTAGCTCATAAAATTTCCTCCAAACTTGGTTTTGTAAGGTTATTATTGAAAAGCAGTGATTTGGCAAGGAAATGAGCAATATATTTCCAAAGAAAGAGTCAACCGAGGAGTCTCACAGCGCTATGGGAGATTAATTTTTCTGTACCATCCTGGAACATCAAATGGTTCAAATTCCCTCTGGATGCATTCTACATTCAAAGAGCTTTTAGCAGTACTCCACACGCCCAAATTCTAAGTTAAGCGAATAAGTTATGTGACAAGTTAGAGAAAGAAAAACCGATTCTTTGTCGAAGGAAAATTAGTCGACGAAATCTTTATCGGCAGAAAATGTTGTCCGACGGGGAAATGGTGTCGTGACGGAAGACGCAATGTGCGACTGAAGCAGCTACGGCCAACTTGAAAAATACAGAATTGAGTTTTGACCTAATTTCAAGCCCATTTCACCCTATGACCATATATATACTCGTTTTTTAGGTAAAGAGGCAAGCGGGAACATTGGAGAACCTCTCTCATGGGGTTTCTCTCTCTAGACTGCCCATTTTACGAGTTTTTCTGTAGATTTTGATTTGTTTTAGATTTTAGAGTAGTTTTAGAGCAGATTTTTATTTCTATTGAAGAGATTTCGGTGCTATATATGAGATTCGATTTCACTAAGGTTGAGACAAGATTGGGGTGAGTCTGGATTTTCTCTTTGTGGAGTTTTCTCTACTCTCATTGCATTTCTTAATTTTCTCTTTACCGAATTTTTTAATATCTTAGAGTACAGTTTTGGTGATTTTTATTTCTATTAAGAGAGATTTGGTCTTTGTGCCTAGGATATTCAATTTCTTTCTTGTTGAGGAAGATTGAAGCTAAAGTCTGGATTTTTCTCTTGCTTTTCTCTTGAGTTCTTTCTTGTTTTCTTACTTTTTTGTTTGATAGTAGTGAGTTGGAATCGATAATGGAACATTAAACACCCTCACAGGGTTGGGTTTAATTGTTTGAACATTCAGTTTGGTTTCGGTTATTTTGTGGGTTTTGAATCTTGGGTATATAATTGGTCTTGTTCATATAATGGTGTTCTTGGAATATTAGTAGCTTATGCCAAAAGAGTGTATCTTTACACTCCCCGATTTCAGGAGGCCTACGAGTGGCAAAAGATGGGATTCACGAGAGTAAGAGCAATGTAGCAAGGTATGTTAGACTAATAATACTTGGAACTAATGAACTGCAGAAAAAATTACTTTGATAGATCACTAATTTACTCATGGTGTGAGGATTGAATTAGATGATGTATCAATTTAGTTAATCAGAGGTTTCTCCTGAATCTAATAGAGGATCCTGATCCCGTGTTAGCAAAGATCTAATCAAGGAGATGAATTTTATTAGATTTGAAGGGACGAATCTAATAATTACATTGGAAGGCTTGCATTGTCTGTCTATCTGGCAAAAAATTCTTGGAGTCCAAGAAATGGTTGTAAGTATTGAAGAAAAACAATCAAATCTTAAAGGCCAAATTTTCGAAGTAGCTATTTAGACCCATTTGTCACGAAAAGATATGGTGTGTTAGATAGTAAATGTATGGTGTATGGAGAAATCAGGCTATACTACATTGCTCTTGGACAAATCTAGCATTCAACTCATAAATGTTGCACTTTCAAAGAAATCTGGCTTGTTTTGTAAATAATTATCCGTCCTGTGACTCTCTTCATACTGCCCAGAAATTAAGTAGTTGTTTATTTGAGTGATTTTTAGGATTAGTTTTAATCGGTTTTGTTTCAATTAAATTGATTTTATTCGACATCCTGGCAATTGCATCTCAATAGTGAAAAGCTCTTGTAATCGGGTGATCAAATTCCAATTAGAGAACTTCCAATCCTAGTAGATGCGATGTCCGGATCTAGAGTCATTTATTACTTATGACCATTACACCATGAAAGGGTTGAGTGTTGAGTAATACTTACCATTTCGGTTTTGAGTACACTTACTTTTGTTCAAATCGGTTTTGGTATTTACCACATTCCTCCCTTGACGTATTTTCATATATACATCATTGGTCAATTGAACATCGCGAGATCATGTCTGTGAGACCAAGTGTGTTTGACATACATTGCTTTCTGATACTATCGAGGTAGCGTGGCGAGGCCGGTTGGTCAAGGATAAGAAGAAGGTTGGCTGGAACATAGTTGACTAATTGAGATAACAGGTGGTGATATAAGCTTCTGGCGGGAGACTTTACGAGGTTGGCCACCGTGTCTTTCCTTACATCGTCCTCATCGTTCCTCACTCGTTGCTGGAAGGCTCATTGAGGAGGAAGAGCGCCGTTATCCTTCGCAGTTGCGAGTTTGCTTGGGTGGCGCTCTTTCCCCAGGAAGTTGCCACCGGGAAGATCAGCGGAGGCTACCTCGAGGGGCCTGGTAGGTCTATTTGGGTCATCACATTGATCATCATGACTTTGCCCCTTGGCTAAATAGAGAAGGAACGAGATGGGAAGGCTCGAAGCCTAATGATTGGCCTGGTTGGAAGGCTTCTTGGATTAGTGGGCCATACTTGCGGTGGTCTATCAGGGAAGGAGATGTTTAGCTAACTTCTGGTAGGGTTTCTTTGCATGGTTTAAAAGTAGACTATGGGTTGTGGACTTGGAGGATGGGCACCTTCCCTGGTACGATGGGACGCCAGGCGGATCTTCGCCAAATGAATTGAAGGCTGACGATAAATTTGATGGACTCCTCGATCGGGCGCAATGGTGACGGCCCCCGGAGTCTGCGCGAGGAGTCGTGCACCTGCGGGGAGGGATCACGCAGGGGTCCTAGTGATGAAGTGGTGGGGAGTCCCCCTGAGTCGTGATGCCTGGCTACCTCTTGCACCAGACCCTGCGAATTCCGGATCTAGCGGGAGAGGCCGCTTGACCCGGGGTGTTCTTGGTATACATTCCTTCTCATGAGAGGATCCATCCTCCGGTGGGCCTGGTTGCCCTTGATTTAGAGATTTTCGGAGATCATCACTGCTGGGCCTTTAACGAGATGATGTGACGCCTCGAGGCAGAGTCCCGTTGACTACCCGTCGGCCGCGGAATACTAAGTAGATAATCGAGGCAGGCATTTTCACGAGGTGAGGCGGGAGTCTCCTTTGTACGGGGGCTCTACCCCAGTCTAAAACTTTGCATAAAACCTATCCCAGCAGTCCAATATAACAGTCTCTGTAATTCAAAAACGGCTGTGGGCCCATAAGCCAATATTCATAACTGTGTATATATATCGACTAACCAACCATGGTTCAAGAGTTCAAATTTTACTCTTATACAGCATTTATTAAAATTAAAACATTCTATTCATGTAATACTTCATAACTAAAGCACAATGGGCTTTCTTTCTAAACCCTCGAGTCTCTGGGCCGAGGCAGCCCCTCATACTCTGTGCACGTAAGTAGTATCCCTCCGGCCGGGAGCTGAGCTAAGTAGCAGTAGTGGAATCATAAATTGAAACTCTGCTCCACCTAGGAATTAAATGCAATATACGAAAATATAAAGCCACCACATTTCAAACGAGTAAACGGTCTCTTGAATGTCAGCTGAGTCATCTCGTGCAGGTCCTCCACGAACTCCTCACCTCTTTAGCCTCGTATGAGGTTATTATATTATTATTTGTGGAATGACCCTCAGATGTATATATCAGTTGGACATCAATGATTGATGTGTTGTGGGCTTCTATAGGTGTATATCAATTGGTAGATCTTGACGATTGATATTTTCACTTTAGTATGGACCCTCTGATCCATATTTAGTTTTGAATAGCCCTCGAAGCCATTTGTTTCTCTAGACTCCTCAACCACTCCTCCTACATCATCCTAGGGTGCTCCGTTTTCTATGGGATATGATGCCAATTCCATTCTGAGTCTATGTCATCCTTAATATAAACATATACCTTCACACTTAGAATTCAATCACACAATCATGTTATGTAATTGGCATTTCATCCATCAAAATTAAGCTCCACATGTTCAATGATCAAACACGAGCAATTTGATTTGAATTACTCAACCAAACACATTATTTCACAAAAGTGTTTGCGAGCACTATTCTCGGGAATAGTAAAACCCTCGATTACTATTCCCGAAAAATACACAAATAAGTGGGTTCCTTTGTGAACCCGAATTTCATGGCATTCAGAGCCTTACCATATCAAACATACATTTTAATGCATAATTTCAACAGGCCTTTAATTTCTGGATTGTGGATAGTTTAAAAAAATTTAAAAAAATTCAAACAATTAGGTCCGAGTTTTGGGCATTGGCAACCCCTCAGGCTCATTGGCTCAAACATCGACAAAGTACTTGAGATAAGCCCAGTAGGAGAGCCCTACCTCACGGAGTTTGTCTAGCTCGCCAAATCCGGTACCTGGCGTGACCTCTACCAGCATGGGCGACTCCTTCGTCCTGGCTGAACGACCCTCCCCTCTTGGCATCACTGAAGACATGATCCACAATCTCGAACTCAAGTTAGAGCATCGCACATGCATAACTCTTCCTCACAGGCTCTAGCGTGAGAAAACAATGTAATCATGGCTCACTTCGAGTGTCTCGTCAGATGGAGTAGAATTGGAGCTCTCCCACCCTCGGTCAACATAACCCGGTATCCATGGCTCCCATACAATGCCATGGTGCCATTAAGTATACTACTTTAGAGTAACTAATGTTGTGAGGTGAATTCCATAAAGATAATTAGTCTCACCCATGATGGGGACATGCTCATGATGTCCTCTCATCACAATATATAATCCATCTAACTTCGTAACCTTACTAGCCCTTACTTTTATTATGTAAGCACTCTTCTTCCCAAAGTTACAATCATTGACAATCCAATGATTGTCAGCCTGGTCATAATCATATGTGACATCCATATAAAGCCATATGAGCTCGACAACACTGATACAATTTCCAAGGGTTATCAAAATCTAAAGTCCTCTGACTCCTATCACTCAGCTCTAAGTCGTGATAGCTGGCAAAGTGTGTTTTCTGTCTCGATTAACAGCTCTTGGCTTTTGAGCCTCTTTGTTTCACGATTCAGACTATGGTCTTCATTGGGCGTGAGTCTAAAAATGAAAACTGACCATCACCACAGGTGGTGAATGGCCAGCACGTACTTGCACGACTCGTGCGATGTTTTGTGCACCACAAGCATAATAATGCCCTCTTGTGACACCCTATCTAAGGTCTGTGAAGCGGAATCTGAGGACCTCTTACTCATAATCCGGGCTATCGGGTGTTTCTAGCATTCACACAAGGAAGAACATCTATACTAGCTTCTCTAGGCCTTGCCTCTAGGCCCCAGTCAAGGGTAGGTGTGGTGCTTGACCTTGGCTAAGGTCCCAGTGTGTTTCACTCGATGCGTTTGTGACTCATCCGTATCAAGCGACATCTCAATAGCCAAATATCATCTACCAGCATCTAGGTCCACCACTCTTCCATTTCTTTGACTCGATCATCCCACGACTTTGACCCTCTGGCCCCTCCCAGCCCTATACGTGTTATTAAAGTGTATAGCACAGGCGGCCGGTTCTCGGCCGTACAGGTGTGGAGATGACGTCCTCTCTGCCATTCTCTAGGTTCCTGCCAGAATTGTCTTGTCCCAAGTCTGAGATACACTCTGCAGAGCGATCCAGTCTCGCATTACCCAATCTTGGCACGTGCAGTGGCGTGACGGGTCTTACGCCTCTTCTGAGCAGAGAGGTTTGGTCTCCTCTTGTTTGCCCAACGCATGTCCCGGTGGCCCAGGGGCGTGCCAGGTCTCTCTCTATGGTGGGGCGATCTGACCCGCCAGGTCCGATCAGTGGGTAGAGTCTACGATCCTGCTGAATGGACAGCCTAGGCCCATTCTGGAGATCTCATGTGCCGGTCAGTCAGCGAAACTCGTATCCCCAAGTTGACATCGTGTCTCTGATTCATCACGGCCCTCAGCCTTCTCTGGTGATTCGTGACGCATTTTCTGATCTTTGACACCAGTGGCGTGCAAAATCTCACCAGTGACTGAGCTCGCGCTAACGGAACTAGGTGTCTGTTGATGGATCCTCTCGACCAGCTGTGAACGGTCTCAGAGTGATACTCATTGCTCCACTTTGTTTGGGAGTAGATCAAAATGTCATCCCGAGGCCGGGACAAAGCCCCGATACAGATGGGGACCGGAATACCTATTCATGGATCCGCGGATCTTCTTTGGCGCATTCGTTGTAATCAGAGCATCACAGTAAGCTCAGTGCCATAAGTCTAGCGTGTCTGGGGTTATCCATCATCTCTAACTCTCAGCTGATGGTAACCGGTCTGAAGGTCTATCTGGAGTGGGCTGCTCTGTTGATCAGATAAGTCGCCAATTACTCGGTGTGGGTACGGATTCCCGGTTGTAACACGTTCATTGCAGCATGGTCAATGATTGAAGGGTCTTGCCCTTCTTCTTATGATCGATAGCGCTTATGAGAGTGCTGGTCGATGAACCCACTTGTCGATAAACTCCTGTGCTTTGGACTGGGTTCATATGACTCATTGATTGCCATCCTATGCGAGGTCATGAGATCAGATCAAATACCAGATTAATTCGATCTTTAGTCTACTACCCTCTGTGTGGAGCTTGATCCAGGTGGCTCTTGAAAAAAACATCCACCTTTCTACTGTTACTCAGGGTGAGATCTAAATACAGTCTCTGTCTCAAGGTGGCGCCCCAATAACCAAAAGCTGTGTCTGACACCTAGACTAGTATCTTTGTCTGGGTGAAATGTCATCTTGTCCTTGAAATTACCACGATGCGAGTCTGATAGCCAGGCGGTGGCCTCCTCAGCTCACAATCGATACTTGACCACATGTTTTCGTGATGCACTCTAGGATGAGCATCAGCATTCTGTGTGGCTCCATGATCCTCAAATTCTTTGTGGTGAGTCAGAGATCTCAACTCCCACGACTACGACATATCATCCCCTTAGTCTCGCCCTAGTCCTAGGGGGGCACTCAGTACCAGGCTCCATCAGGTCTCAAGGGTCCTTGCCCATTTCCACCAGACTTGGGCTCACTCTGTTAGACAGCTAGTCTAATCTTTGGTAGTGTAGAAGGTAATATCCGTGCCTTTAACACCTTCTCGTCTGTATGAACCTTGATAGTGCCACCGTGGGACACCCTCTCCACCATGAATGTCCCTGGGAGGATGATCTGTGGCCTGCGCTGGAGATTCTTGGGGTATCTGACCTGTATACCGGCTTGTGCTATAGATTTGCCGTATAATACCTATAGCCACTATAAAGGCCTGGCAGTCAAATGCGGTGGGCAGTCGAATCTTTGGTGGTGCGACCCGATTACCCCATGGACGTTCTGCGTTCTCGTCCTCTACCCCAGCCATTTTACAGTTTAAATGACAAATTCAATTTGATTCGATATCTAAAGGGCTCAACTACATGTCGAGACACTATTCATACACATAATCAGTGTTATACATTGTCCTTGCATTGCTAAACAATACGAAGACAATCTAGATCTCCATTTAAAATATTTTTTATCAACAAAAATTTCATTTTGAAATTTTATTTTGAAGAATTTTGTCTAATTTGATTGATTTGGTTGATTTAATTTAATTGTTTAATTTAATTTTTGCATTACTACGATGAATAGTGTTTATGAACCGGGTTCATGAACAGTGTCCAAAAATTGACTGAGCGTCACCAAGATTCAGCTGGAGTCAACGGTGCGTCTTGTGAGTCGCGGCCGTGGCCGGCCGACACGCCCGAACCGGCGCGCCTGGCTGCACGCCCGCTCAGCGCCGCGAGCACCACTGCGCGCTGCTGCCAGGAGCTTCCCGCGCCCCCTCTTGCCACTCGCCTGGTGCCGCTGTGCCGCGCCTCATGCCGCGCTGAACTCCTTGCCACTGAGTCGCGGCGCTGTCTGCGCTGCCATCGCCCGGCGCCTGCCTTCAGTAGCTCCGAGGCGCCCGTATGACTCCTGCTGTGACTGCGCATCATACGCCTGCATCATTGCGCGCACATATATGCTGATAGAGCGTAGCCATATCGGTCTAAATCTCTTTTTTTCGTTTTTTTTTTCTCTTTTTTTTTCCATTTATTTCCAGCTATTGGAAAATACTAAAAAAAAATATTTTCTTTTTCTAGAATACTCTAATAATTTGCAAAGAATTTGACTTTATTCAATTTCTTCAGTTTGTGTGAAACCTTAAAATTAATTTTCTCCACCTCTAAGCCAAATAAATTCATAAATTTATTTGTTTATTTTCCTTTTTCCAGTCCTCACTGTAAACTCTATTTGTTTTCCAACTTTTACCTGTGCTGTTACCTAAGCGAAACATTCACACAACATGACATGGTATACATACCATTCATCAAACATTCATCAAATCACCCAAAACAAACACATGCATGCGGTGTCTAGTTTTGTCCGTGATTTCTAAGGTAATCTCATGCCTAAACAACATTGAACCACACCTGGTGGTGATGTTCTTACAGCCAAAGACTATGGCCTAGCCCCAGATCCTCAATCTCTAGGTTTCTTTGCCTACTACATCTAACCACCCAAGGGGCGAGATGGATACCCAACCCGAGCCCCTAGGCACTGCGATGTCTAAGCTCGGGATACCAAGCCGTGACGCCCAACCCGGTGGGGTCCGCTGACTACCCAGCCAAACCCGAATACTGCGAATGTCGGGCGACCCGACATTTTTCACGAAAATCGGGCAGAGTCTCCTTTGTACGGGGAGCTCTACCCAAATACAAAACCTGCATAAAACCTGTCCCAAACAGTCCAATATAACAATCTATGATTAAAACGGCCACTTGGGCCCATAAACCAATATTCATAACAATGTATATATATATCCAACTATCCAACCATAGTTCAAGAGTTCAAATTTACTTATACAACATAATAAAATTCAGTTCACCGAATACATGTAATACTTCATAACCCAAAGCCACAATCCGGCTTTTTTTAAACCTCGCCCTGATCTAGCCGCCGCACGCTCCTTTGTAAATTTAAAATAGCATCCCCTCGACAGGTGAGCTAATGCCAGTAGTGGAATCACCCTAAGTGGGCTTACTCTCCACCCCAAGTGCAATGCTCCAAATAAAACACACACATTCAAGCAAATGCATTGATCCTAATTTGAATGTCTAACTGATCATCTCACTCCACAGTCCTCACCGACTTCTCACACTGTCAGCCTCAGATGAGATTTATTATATTTATTTGTTTGTGAACAACCCTCTGATGTGTATATATCAATTGGACCGTCTCCGACAATTGATATTATTTGTGGACTACCCTCCGATGTATATCAATTGGGCCGTCTTCGACGATTGATATTTTTCTTTAGTATGGACTACCCTCCGATCATATTTAGTTTTAGACAACCCTCCGAAACCATTTTCTCTAGACTTTCACCTCATGCACTCACCCTATCATCCTAGGGTGCTCCAAAGGCATATGGAAATGCATGATACACTGGCCATGCCTATGTCACATGTAAATATATAAACATGCATATATTCACATAAAATTCAATCACACAATCATGTTATGTAATTACGCATTTCATCACATCAAAATTAGCCTATACGGGCTAATGATCAAACACGAGCAATTCGACGGAATTACTCAACCAAACACATTATTTCCACAAAAATTATTTTGTGAACACTATTCGAATAAGAAACCCTACACTATTCCCGGTAAATCACCAATCATCGGTTCACTTTGTGAACCCGAATTTCACGGCCATTCCCGGCCTTTTCATATCAAGCATACATTTTAATGCATAATTTCAACACAAGAGTTTCACTAAATTTCCGGATCACACGACAATTAAAAATCTCAAAAAATTTAAACAATTCGGGTCCCAAGTTTCCTTGGGATCGAACAAATGCCCTCACGACCTCATTCAGCTCAAACATCGACAAAGTACTTAAAGAAGGAATAAAACCCAAGTAGGGAGAAACCCCTACCTCACGGAGTTTGTCTAAACTCCTTAAATCCGGTACCCACGCGTAGACCTCTCCGCGTAGAGCAGCTTTCCTTCTCATCCCGAAAACTGCCGACGGTCGGATTTGCCGAAAAACTAGAGAGAAGTGTCTCTCTCTCTAAAAATAAAATGAAAAATCTTGCTGCCCCCGCTTCGCTCCAGCCCACGCTCTCTTCTCCCTTTTGAAGAGATGACACTATTGACATTAGTCCTTTAGTGTCATTTAAATCATTTCATTAATGACCATTTTGTCCTTTTTTTTCCTAGCTTGAGCATTCTAAGATTTTATCCGCCGCCCATTTTCATATACTTTCTACTCATGTCACTTATATGACATGGAGTATTTGTTATATATGACTTTCTTTCCGTGATCGGTAGGGTGGAATTGTTTTACTAAGACCAAATGCGATGCCTCGAAAAACGTATAAATTCTTCCGACCGTCTTAATTCGAATGAAATTTGATAAGAAGCTAGATTTATTGGACGATTCCAACGGTGAAATCCGCTTCGGCCATTCAGATCCGTATAATAAATTCGAATTTTAATCGAAATTAAAATTTTGTAACCAAAATTGCGATTTTGCCCTTTTCCGTAAATTTAAAATTTCTGGTCTTACAGCGGTTAGCCTGGTGTGCATATGCGTGACTCCCATCAAAATTACTGAGTACCGATGGCGGCTCGCTCAGAGTAAAGATTCCATCCCGCTCCCGCCTATTCGAAAGTAAAGAGGATTTTCAATCGGTGGCCGAGACGGGATGTTCATTCGTAATCATGACTTTCACCGATTAACTAAACTGGTAAGTACTGCTTCTTGGTTGATATCTTTGCGTGGTAATTTTATTGTAGCTTCTCTTTTACAGGCTATGACGACCATCCGGAACATGGTTCATCAGTATAGGGAGTTTCAAATTCCCAAATAGACGATGTCGTAGATACTACGACTTTATGCCTAATTAGTTGTTTCCAAGCATCAGGCCTTGGAAGCTTCTTTGACCAAGGTAGAGTCAAAGTCGAAACATTAGAATCAAGAAGCCAAAGCTGGTGCGAAGAAGATTGAACAGGTGGAGAAAGAAAGGGACGAGGCTAAACAGAAGATGCCAAAGAAATTGCCCGGAGGCCATAGCAAATGAGGAGCCAAGGCAAGGGGCGGAGGATGACCCGGCGGATGTGAGAAGTCTTCATGGGTCAGAGAAGAAGACTCGCCAGTGGCTAGATATCAGGTTGCTCTGCCCCACTGGCTGAGCGACCGCCAGCTCTTGGCCGAGCTCAAGACATCCAGAGATGAAGTGTCTGCTCTCCATTCCTAGGCGGGTAAGGACAAGGAAGCCATGGTGGAAGACTACCATAAAGCCTTGGAGCAGATTTTCACTTATGGCTACGGATGTTGTGCGTTCAAACATGACATCCGTAGTGATTGACCAAGGATTTTGGATGGCATGCCCGACTCACGACCCACTTCCTCTGGGAGTTTTTTCAGATAATTCCCAAATTATACCTCGGCGCTTTATAACATGTCGAAAATACAAGCAAAAGTTAAAGCTGTGAATAATAATGCTAAAAATAAAATAAGTAAAACCTGGAATTTATCTAAGGGTTAAGGGTAAATTAGTAATTTACCAACTAAGGACCCAAGTGTCATAAGATCATAAGAATATATGCTCAATTAGAATATGTGAGTAAAGAATGTGTAAATGAAAGGGAATAGGAGGACTTAAATGCAAAAATGAGTAATAAATCACAAAAGCCATTTACCAAACATGGCCTTAGCCATGTAAGTTTGATAGCACCACATTCGTCTTGCACTCGAAAGCAATTGTCCCATTTGAGCTAGGTTACGTTTGAGAGAGAAAGAGGAGAAGAGAAGAAGAAGAAGAAAAGGAAGAAGAAGAAGAGGAAGAAAAATGAGAAGCCTTTAAGGTATGGATACTAGTTTGAATCCTTGTCTCTGTAAGGATTTGTATGGAGAAGGATGGAACTGTTTAGGTTCGGGTTTTTACTATTCGTTGGTTAGAATTCTCCTACCCAACAATGAAGCTGATTGGTTTAGTCTGGGCCGAGGGTCAGCTTCTAAGTTGTTATACGATTGTTTGGTTTGGTTGTGGTCCCCATGGAGGAAAATTTGCATGTATAAAACGCACGCTTTTGCGAGATGTTGTCCGTTTCTTTAAAACCTATGTTTTTGTTTCGCCATCACGATCCAAATTGAATGATTCAAAATTCGTAACTAGAATTTCTAGAGTACAAATCTCCTTAAAATAGGTGTATGCAAATCTCAGACCCCCATCGCACCTAGAAATTGGCCAAAGGGGAACTATGTCAATGACATAGGCCGGGTTCCTGCTTTCGGGTTCGCTTTTGGCATTAGAGTGGTCCTGGTTGTTTTGGCCATAACTTAGCCATCACTCATCCAAATTGAGTAATTCAAAATTATGAGTAGACTAGACTTCTATGAGAACAAATATCCTTGAATAGTGTGGTTCAAATTGACCCCATCGCACCCGTAAATTCATCAAAGGGGAACTATGTCGCACGACATAAAATTGGCTCTATTTTGGTTCCGCTTGACATTAGAGTGGTCCCCGGTTGTTTTCACATAACTGGCCATCACTCATCCAAATCGAAAGGATTCAAAATTTTGGGTAAACTAGACTTCTAGGATAACAAATCTCCTTGAAATAAGTGTATTCAAATTTAGACCCCATTAGACCCATAAAAGTTGTCTAAAAGTGAGCTCTGTTTGGAAGAAATATTTGATAGTATACGGAAATACATGAAAAATGCAAAGGTAAGAGTAAATGATTGTAAATATCGCATATGGTTACCGGATAACTAGTTATTTGGGGATATGAGATATATACTGAAAATGAAATAAAAATAGATTGTCTGATTAGAACTTGGTAGGGGGATATATGGGCATGCCTATTAGGGATAAAAGTCTGTAGCATACTGATCAATTGGCCCCGTTAGTCATTACAGCACCTTCGGGTCCTTATAGAGGTCATTGTCTCGCATACGATAAATAACGCATTCTCAAGTTCTTATAGTTCATTGTCTCGTACAATGATAACAATGCCTTCGGACCCTTATAGTTTCCCATATCCACTTCTAAGGTATATGCAGACATGAAACATAAAAACAAATGATAAGAATATACAAATGATTTGAATATGATAAATGACATGATATGAGAAGCATAACACTGCTATGTGATGACAAGTACATTGTGACAAAAACAAGAAGCAAAGTGTGAAATGACACAAAATGTATATGAACGATGATAAGAAATGAAACATGATATGATAAGTAAGTATGAGATATGTATAAGCATGTGTAAATGATATGTATGAAATATGTATAAGCATGTGTATAAGTATATGGTATGTTAGATGTATATGCATGTGTTTAAAGTGTGATGATCCTTATTAGGGGTCGTCCACGAGTATTATTCCCACCAAGCTATAATCTTAGCACGGGTGTTTCATCTGTGTAGGTACATAAGAAGGAAATAGAAGTCAGGACAATCCACATCAGCAATCAAGGTCAAAGCAACACTAGGTGCACACTGAGGACCTTTTTGGTCCATTTTGTATGTCTTTGTTTTTGTAAACAATGTAAAATTTGTATATGTTGAACACTTCCATTTATGGAGGTTGAATGTATTTTGTAATCCGTTGCTACATAATATATTTCAAGTTAAATGTTTAACAATATATGAATAAACAAGTTTATAGTAAACAGGAAAAACAATAATAATAATAATAATAATAATAAGACACCCTCGCCTGACACCGAGTGTCGGGTTTAGGGCGTCTTTGGTTGACTCTTTCCTTCATATTTGTTTTGAGTTGTTTTTAGGAGATTTTTTTAAGGAGGGGTCATTGTGCCACCAAAATGCATATTACTCCTTATAACCCTTGGCGTTTCTTTAGCGCATTTTATTTAGTCATATCTTTATAAAAACCCCTACATGACGACAGCTACACCTTGGCTCCTCTTTTCTTTTGTTTTGAAAACGCCAACATGGTAACATCCATAGCCGGACTTTCTCTAGGTGCTGCAGTGATATCAACCGCGTTTGGACTTTTTTAAGTGCTGCCAAGGCATCAAACCGTGCCCAGACTTTGTGCCAGGACATCAACCATGTTCGACTTTTTACGTGTCAATGTGACATCAACCATATCCGTTTTCGTAATGCTAGCAAGACAGCCACCATATCTCAGACTTTTATACCAAAGCAGGACATCAACCGCGGTTCCGACGCTTATGCGCCGCAGGTCAACCATATCCGGGCTGTATCGCTAGCAAGACAACAACCATATCTCGACTTTTATGCAATTCGCAGGACATCAACCATATCTCGACTTTTAGAATGCCAATAGGACAACAATCATATCTGGACTTTTTTCTGCGCCAGCAGGACATCTGTAGACCCTCAATTTTGTCTCTCAACACTTATATTTTATCCTATGGGTGTCACACTCACCTATCGTTATCACATGACACCGTTAGGGCCCCATTTAACCTTAGTCGGTTTCCGAGCCTCAAGTGGGCTTGTATGTGGTCCATTGAGTGCATATGTAGTTCACTTCGGAGTGTCATCGTGGCGATTTTTTTTTATTGGCATCGTGCCATAGGAAGCAAGTGGGGCCCCGAGGTTTTAGCTCAATCGGAGTTTATTGGAGTATGTCAAATTCAGAGCACTTCGAGCTTGCTCACCGTATCTCCTTGTCCGAACTCCTAATCATGCGCCGCTTGCTGGCTGGATTCTTATTCCCCAAGGATTTTTTTGTTAAAAATTCATAATTTTTGTCAACTATTTAACCAATCGATTTGACTAGTTCGTGGGGGTAGTACGTATACAACACTGTTTTTTTGGTGATTTTGGCAAGCACTCCTTCTTGTTTCGATTATATCTCCCTCATCCGAACTTGGAATTGTGCAACGTTTTTTTTGTTGGTCTCTTTATTATTTAGGGAACATTGTGTCAAAATTTCATAATTTTCCTCAACCGGCTAGACCGGTTGGCATCCCTGCTCAATCTGCTCATTAGGCCGCCTTGTGTGGAGCGCCGTTTTGTGGATTTTGTGAGCCCAACCCATATGGATTGTGCCCATATGCCCAGATCGGTCTTGGGAAGTATTTTTGGGCCATTTTGGGCTTTGGCTTGAGTTATATGTGCAGCCCAATTATGAATCCATATGGATATTTGGTGGTGAAGTGTCGAAACTTAAGAGAGTCAACTTGCATGGGGAATTGGTGAGGGGAGTTATTGGGGAGTGTGGTTTCAAGGCTAATGGAGCTCTTTCCAGAGTTTGAAGGTGGAAAACACCTGGGCTCAGAGGCTAAGGTGGGCTCAGAGGCTGAGGTGGGAATCAGTATAAAATGAGAGAAAGATCAGAGTGTAAGGGACCTTGGTACTTCTTTTTCCGGCCCACCGCATTTTCCGATTTTCGATGCTTAGCTTAGATTTTTTCCCAGGGAAGAGGTAAGAACTAGACCCTTGATCCACTCTATTTCATATCTTCTTCCCTTTGCTCTGATCCTTGAATAAAATATATCTTTTTGCTTGGCTAGCCCAAGCACAGTTTGTTAGGTAAGGCAATGGTCCATGGGGCTAAGTTTCACGAGAAGGCTCATCGCCTTCTCGCGGTATATTTCATTTTGATTATCTCATGAGACCTTCAAGGTTTTCACAGTGATGATGACTATGGGGACTTCCATGGGTGTCATTCCTTTGAATTGATTGGTACGATTTTCACGCTCATACGTGGGAACCGGTTCAACAGTTTTTGCTGGGCAGCCCCGGTTTTAGAAAACACAACGGTTTGTTTTAGTTGGTTCTCACTCATCTGAGCTGAGAATCATGCACCGTTTATTTTTTTAGTTTCCTTATTCTTTAAGGAATTTTCTGACCAAATTTGAGGATTTTCCTCAATCATTTGAACCGGTTTTCACGCTCATACGTGGGAACCGTCTAACAATGAGGCAGCCTGCCAGAAAACACAACGGTTTGTTTTAGTTGGTTCTCATTTATCCGAGCTCAGAATCATGCACCGTTTGTTTTGTTAGTTTCTTTATTCTTTAAGGAATTTTATGACCAAATTTGAGGTTTTTCCTCAATCAGATGGACTGGTCGGGAAACTGGACCAGCCGATTCATTAGGTTTGGTTTTCCGAAATAGCAGTTTGAGTACTTTGCTTTGTTTGTTTCGATTCTCACTCATTAGGAGTCGGAATTGCACTCCGTTTGTTTTGTTGGATTCCTGACTCTATGAGGAAGGTCCTGAAAAATTTTGAGAACTTCTTTTAATTGGATGAATCGGTTCATTAGGTTCAGTTTTCCGAAATAGCAGCTTGGGTTGTGTATTGAGTTGGATGAGCAGGTTCCTGATTATTAGCTGAATGTAGGTGTGTGATTGCAAGGTTGTCTCTTGTATCCTTGGGATTGGTTTGAGCCTTTGGCATTGCATCTACGAATGGTTACTTGGGTTCATTCCCAGAAATTTGTGTTGGGACGTTTTGTGAATGGCATGACTTTTTAGGAATAGTGGCTGTATGTGGAGGCTTTATGCAGCTAGGTTCATGGGATTTAGGTAGCTGAATTTCAGTTTTGTTCTAGGGATCTAGGCGACTGCATTGCTTATAAATTAGTGAATCCCATGGTCTTCATTTTAATAAAATGGGGTGGCTTGGTTACAGCCCCGTTTTAGAACACTTTTCCATGTTTCAGTTGGTTCTCACTCATCCGGGCTCGGAATCATGCACCGTTTGTTTTGTTAGATTCCTTACTATATGAGGAATTTTTTTGACAAAGTTTCAGAATTTTTCTCAATCGTTTGGACTTGTTGAGAACCTAGCTCAATCGACAGTAAAGACAGTGTTTAAGAGTAGCCCCCTTATTTTATAGCATGTTTCAAGCCCGAATCTATTATGGCATGCTCCCATTTGCTCCAAGGAACCTGTGGGCCGCCTTTAGGGTATGATTTTAGTTTCGGTTTGAACAAGGTGGTGTAGTGGGAAATGTAAGATTGGTAAGTATGGTTTGGTTTGTGGGATTTTAAAGAAATGTGTGCTAAAGTAAGCAAACCACTTACCTCATTTTAGTCTCGTCTTCTTTTGGTATGAGATCCTGGAGTATTTGGTTTTAAAATGCATGATGTATGATGTATTATTTTCCTACCTATTCCCCTGCGCCGCATGGTTAAGTGACCTCGTGCACGGTTTTGGCGTTGGTATTTGTATTCATATGTGTACATGGTGTTTGGACTTTGACATTTGTGGTGAATTTGAGCTTGTTGACTGACCTCTTATGGAGCGCTTAGCTATGGACCACAGGTACGCACCCATTGTTTTGATTGGTTGAGTGTTTATGTAACACCCCGAAATATACCCTAGTCGTTTTCGACATGTTTAGGGTATTTTGTAAGCATAATTTGACTGCCATGAAGTTAAATGCGAAAACGGAACGAGACCCGGAAATTTACAAGACTTAAGGACACCAAACTGGTTCAAAAAGGGGCTTAAAAGTCATAAATTCGAAGAGACTATGGCCAAAATACACCTGGGGAACTCGAATACAAATAGTCAAACATGGAGGGACCTTGCAATTAGAGAAAGCTAATAAAAAAAAAGGGTTTTATTTTGAGGGCCAAACAAGGCCTTAACAAAATCTGGATTTTGGGGCACCAAATTGGTCTCATTGGGGGAGAACCGGATGGGATAAGGAGAGAAGAAGAAGAAAGAGAAGAAGAGAAGAGAAGACAAGCAAGCTAAGGTATGGAAACTACTTTGAGTATGGATTTTGTATGGATCACATGGAATTTAAGGCTTGATATGGTTAATATCTTGTCTCTAAATCTAGGGTTTTGGATAGAATTGCATCATAACCTTAGATTTCTTGAAATTAAGGTTGGTATAACCCACAAGGAACAAGATAATTAGGGAATCCTTCCTTGTTGTTGGATTCATGGTTAAATGAAAGGAATTCTGAAGTTAGGGTTTAGAACAAACCCTAACAAATCTTGGTATTGGTTTGTATATGGGTGGTAACCCATATTAATGATATCGGGAGAGATTCATGGAAAGGTCTTTGAAAGAATGATAAGGATTAAAGATGAATTAAATAGGATAAGAGATTCCAAGGAATCGGAAATGGTTTTGATGTGTTTGAAGTGTGTAATTGATTCGAGTATCAAAAGTATGGAAAGTGTGAGTATCACACATTCCGGGGTAATTTTTCGAGACTTGTACCGGTACAATTTGAACTTGTACCGGTACAACTTGTGTTCTCGGCCTGTTATTAACTCAGACGCAGACAAGTTCTGTACCCCAGACAACCCTCGTCTGCTTTCCCGCCGACCTGGGCCAGATTTCGCTAACTTGCTCATTTCTTATCCGATTTGAGTGATTCAAGTGGTTACGTAAAATAGACTCAAGGAGAACAAAACTTAAAAGAATAGGCATTGCCAAATTCTGATCCTAAGTCTAAAATTCACTCAAAGTGGGACCATGTGCAAGCCAAATTCTGGTTCCAGCTTTGAACATAGAGAAGTCCGGGATGTTTCGGACGTAACTCGAGTTCCGGTGCTCCGAATTGGGTGATTCCAGTTGGAATAGAACCCTTAGCACCTTAAATTTAAAGGAGTACAAAGATCTAGTGTCAAATATCGAGACAAGGCACTGGAAAATAAATATTTAAAACTGTCCCTTCAGAAAATCGGGTAAACCGACTAGCTGGCACGAAATGCCATAACTTGAGCTCGACGATCCGATTGGATTGATTCCAATTCCTGCAAAGTGATTCATAGAAGAATAAGAATACATGAATAAGGTGTGATTACATGCTCATCATACCTTACCAGTATATGGAATACGATCTGGCATGAACGCATAATGGGGCTAACAATGTCCTATTATAAGATAGTAAGTTACTGACCTCATATAATTGTAAAACCACCTAAGACCAGTTATTAAATGACACAAAGACTATCGGGTCTCCGACCAGTACTGCACTCGCTAGTGCTTCCTCTCGCACTGTCCCGACTAGTACTTCGCAGAGACTCGACAGTGCTCCTATGACTCGACTAGTACTTCTAAGATCTCCGACAAGGTTCTAAGACTCTCGACAGCACGCGGCACTTCGATTAGTGCTCCAAGACTCCCCGATTAGTACTCGTACTCGAATAGGGTGCCACGCACTCCCGTCCCGTTAAGTGCTACGACACCCGTCCCGACTAAGGCTACCGCACTTCCGCATCGTATAGAATCTCTGGGTACTTATCATATTACAGCCCTACTCACTCGTGACATCGGGTCTAGGAAGTCAAACAATTATATGATAAGACTCGAATAGATAATAAGAATAAAGATCCAATGTACTCCGCACCGCTTCGTAGTACCTACTGCACTCCCGCCTCGACATCCTCGTAGCGTACCTACTCGCACCCGCATTTAATTAAGTTCCGCTCGTCCCGGGATGAAGCTCCAGAGTACCTATGGGTACCTGCCTCCCGATTAACTCCGCCTCTCGATTAAGTCCCCGATCTCGATAAGTTCCGTGAGTGCCTAAGGGTACTCCCGCGGTTTGAATAAGTCCCCAGTACCCACGTACTTATGTATCCGAATAAGTCCCGATTCGATAAGTTTCAGAAGCACTCCACTTCTGCAATTTCAGATACGAGTAAGTCTCCGCCTTTGTATCTGACAAGTCCCCGTATACCCATGGGTACTCCCGTCTCTCAGATAAGTCAGGTAGTACCTAAGGGTACTCCAAGTATTTGAATAAGTCTGGCTTCGATTAACTCCCATCCGAAAAATGTTCCTCGTAGTACCTACGTACCCCAGATTTGATTAAGTTCCCATTATGTCTCTCGATTTAGTTCCGCAGTACCCTATGGGTACCCTCAGATTCGAATAAGTTCCGCCCTCCGATTAAGTCCCGTCGTTTGTCTCCAGTACCTACGGTACTCCCGTATTCGATTAAGTTCCCGTAGTACCTATAGGTACTCCGCATTTCATCAAGTTCTCAGAAAGGGGTACTCGTGATCTCGATGATCGATAAGCTTCGCAGTACCTACGGTACCCCGTGATTTGATCAAGTTCGTAGTACCTAGGGCAATTCCTCGTGATCCGATGATCCGATAAGCTTCGTGTAGTACCTACGCGTACTCCTCGTATTTGATTAAGTCTGCAGTACCTACTGCACTTCAGATCCGATAACTCCCGCATTCGATAACTCCTATTTGATAAGTCCCTGTGATCCGATAAGTCCCGATCCGACAAGTCCCGTAGGTACCTACGTACCCGTGATCCGGTAAGCCTCAGATCCGAATATGTCCCGTCTCCGATCTAGTTCCCAGATCTACTTCGCAATTCCCGTATCCCAGTAAGTTCTGGCCCCAGATCCGACAAGCTCCGTAAGACTTACTTCGGCACTCTTGTATTTGATTGTTCGTAGTACCTACGGGTACTCTTGTATCGGGCAATAAGTACAAGTTCTCAGAGGTACCTACGAGTACTGCATCTCTGTAAGATAAAAAAAAAAAGTATAAGTCCAGCTGGTACCTACGAGTACCTTCGTATAAGAACTGCTCAGAGTACCTACTCGCACTTTTGTACCAAGAAATGTTCTCAGAAGTACCCACGGGTACTCAGATCCGAAATACATATATAAGTTCCGTAAGACCGCATAAGTCTGGTGAAGACCAAGATAAGTTTCAGAAGACAAGTATGCTCCGAAATACCAAGATATCGCCCAGACCAGAGGGCCTACTTCGTACCTCCGAATAAGCAACTCCGTGAGTATGTTATAAGTTCTCAGAATTCCTACTTCGAGTCCCGAATGCACATAAGTCCGTTATAAGGATAAGTTCTCGCATAAGAATAAGTTCTAGAATCCTCGCTGAGTCCCGTATGAACATAAGCCTCGTGATAAGCGAAGTGCTTATATAAGTCCATACATGAAATTCATGAAATTTCGAGACCGTGGTGGGCTATACACTCATTAGAATTGTATACATGTGTTTCGTATAAGAATGTGGAGTTTCCCACTAAGCTGTGAAAGCTTAGTACTGGTTTTTAATCCGTAGGTAATAGAGAAGACATCTCAAGACCTCCGCATACAAAATTCGGGCCAACACTAATTTGTAAGGGTTATTCACTACATGTAGCTATGTGCTCCGATTTGTAATGTAAGTTCGCTTGTATTTGGTGTTCGACCTTCAAGATATGCATAGATTTTACACACCACTCGTAGTTCTTTTGATTCGTTATAAGATGTGGGCCAACCCACAGGTGCCGCTTGGTTTAAAAATGTTAAAATTTCGTCAAGAGTCCCAAGATTGGTCTCGTCCCGAAAACTCCGGTACATGACAGTTTACGTTAGATATCGAGTAGGTCGGCGGTGATTCGAGTCATCTATGGTGCCCAAAGTTGAGGTTGCTCGATCTTGAACCCATATGCTCCCACATACCCAATTCACTAGTATAGGCCGAGTTCCGAGCCCAGAGGGGTGCTACCTCGCATGATGTACCTTCCTAATGGGTAAAATGATCCCCAAACCCAGAAATCTAGTTTTGTAGACCGCTTTTTCCTGACTGGAGTCAATAAGGGGTTTTTGTTCTTACTTCATTTTCCCCATTTAAAAAAAAACAAAAAACAAATATAAAAAGTAAGTGATGACTCCAAAGCAAAACCGTTCCTCCTTGGGGACGGATTTTTCAAAACTCGAAAATCAACCCACATTTTTCTTTTCCTTTTAAAAGCGAGTCGCACAGGCCCGTGGATTGGGTAGGGTCCACAACATCAACCATATCTGGACTTTTAGAATGCCAACAAGACAACAACCATATTTAGACTTTTAGAAAGAAGTAATTGTAGGTTTTAAGAGAAAATGTGTAAAGAACAATCTTTTATTGATGGTAAGCTCCTTAAAGAATACACTACTGATATTACTTCTTAAGATACATGACATTCCACATCCTGGGACCGGCAGTCCCGTCTAGTTTGCTCAACACATAAGACCTGGCTGTCCCTACTCAAACCACCGTGTATGGTCCTTCCTAGTTAGCTTGGAATTTCCCGTATGCGGGGTTGATCATGTTTTCGAAGACCTTTCTTAAGACTAACTCCTCGACTTTGAATGTACGCGGCTTTACACGCTGATCGTGTTCGCTAACCTCTTCCAGATGACATGCGCATAGCCGCCACTTCCCGGAGTTCATCTGTTGTGTCTAGGTCTTTGGTTATGGCTTCAGCATTCGCTTTCTTAGGAACCTCTATTTGAATAGTGGGCATCCCGATTCATGTGGGTATGATAGCCTCCATCCCATATGTGAGGGCGAACGATGATTCCCCGTCTGGGCTTCCTGGGCTGGTGGTTCTATGCACTCCATAATACTTCTAGTAGTTCTTCCACCTACTTTCTTTTGGCTGAATGCATGCGTTTTTTTAGAGTTGATAGGAGTGTTTTTTTAGACGCTTCTACCTGGCCGTTGCTTTGAGGGTACCACGGGGTCGAGTATAGGTTTTTGATTTTCAATTCGCTGCAAAAGTTCTTGTATACCCGGCTATCAAATTACGGCCCATTGTCTGTTACAATCGATTGGGGTATTCCGAACTAGCACATAATGTTTTTCCATATAAACCGAACGACCTCTTTATCTTTAATGGATGCAAAGTCTTCGGCCTCTATCAATTTGCTGAAGTAGTCAGTGGCAACTAGTAACAACTTTTCGAAAGGCAGGTGGTGCAAAGTGGATCGACTATGTCAATACCCCACCGAGCGAAGGGCCAAGGCCTGTTATGGTTGTTAGATTTCCTCAGCTGGGAGCTTAGACAAATGCATCGGGTAGCTACCGCCACTTTCTAACATAGGCTAAGAAGATCCGCACGCATGGTCACACAGCCTCGTAATATTTCATGTGCTGTCCCGCCAGTGGATTTCCTCGTGATATCCTATCATGGAGTTCTGCCAATACGCACTGTCCCTACTGGTGAGTAAGGCATTTAAGATAGGGCCCACCCAAGGACCATTTATATAACTGATTGTTAACGAGGGAGAACAACGCTGCCCGGGACTTCTGGATCTTGTAGCTTCAAATTATGGTCCATCGCTCCGAACTCAAATAGCAGACTATTGAAGTTATCCAAGAAGGACCCATTTCATTCACTCGACTGGTAGTAATCGATGACTTTGGCTGGTAGTTCACGGGGAGGAGCATTGTTTCTTTTATGGGCAGGGACGCGACTACGACTGCCAAAGCGTATTCCTTTTTATTAGAATTTCTAGAGACATGCTCTAGTTGCCAAGCTGCGAAGCTTCCTAAACATAGGTTGACTAGACTCACATACCTAGTCATGCTAGTCCCTGCTCATTCTGTTTACCCGCCTCCCACCACCAATTGAGAGTCGCCTATGATGATTTTTCTCGCGAGGATACAGATTGTCGAGTCCGACTATTATTACTCATACCGGCCTCATCATTGAAGCAGGAAATCCAAACTTACTACCGTCATTTCCGACGCCTTCAAGTTGCGTACTCGTTCGCTCCCGTCTGGTCGCAAAGCGCCATCCATTCGCATCCACCTACCGGAGTTGTATGACTTCATTTATCGAGGAACCTGAGCTAAAAAGTCACCAAGATTTCTAGCCGCCCTTCATCGCCGCATGCGCTTATATTGAATACTGAATCACTCAACTCAAACCCCCACCGAGCCACAGACTCTACGCATCGGGCTTCAGGTATAATGCTCCTTAGAGGGAGGTTGGTTAGTACAACGATAGGGTGAGCTTGAAAGTAAGGACGGCTTTAGCGCCTACACTGAGTTCCACGTCGCCCGCTTCGAGATAGTATATCGAGCTTCTATCTCGATAGGGACTTGCGAGTAAAGAATATGGGCTCCAAGCTCTGGGGCCATCTTTAAACACGCTATACTCACCGAGATTTCGTATACCGTCAAGAAATATAGAGTGTATCCCCTACTCTAGGCCTAACGAGTACGGGTGGATCGGTGAGATATTGTTTGATTGTTGTATGAGCATTGTCGCATTCTTAATTCCAACCGGCCCATTGAGCTCCCTTTAAGGTGGCAAAGAACAGCTTCAAACGATCTGGGAAGTGAGATATGAATCGTCCTAGCCCTGCCGGCTAGTCACTTGCTGGGACCCACTGAAGTGGCTCGAGAATCCATTATGGCCTCGAGTCGATGATAATAGCCTTTATCCCCCTTTCAGGTTACCATATAAAACCTTAGAATTTGCCTCGAGTTAACCCTAATCGCATTTCAGCGGCTGCTTCATGACTTTGGCCTCGAATGCTATCAAAGGTTTCTTGTAAATTCATTGTGTGGTCGGGGCGTTCTTTGGATTTTACGAGCATATCATCAATATAAACCTCCATAGATTTACCTAATAGGGGTTGGAATAACCTGGTCACCATCCTCTGGTATGTTGCCCTTGCGTTTTTCAAACCAAACGACATTACGTTGTAGTAGTACAATCCGTGTGGCGTGATGAAGGCTGTTTTCTCCGCGTCAGGCAGGTGCATAGGAATTTGGTGGTATCCGGAGAAGGTGTCCAGAAATGACAAAATGCCATGCCTGGCTGTTGCATCCACAATTTGATCTATTCGTGGCAAGGGGAAGCTATTTTTGGGGCATGATTCATTGAGATCAGCGTAGTCTACACATACGCACCACTTGCCACCCTCTTTCGGTACCACCACCACATTGGCCAGCTACTCTGGTTACTTTACCTCCCTTATAAAACATACTGCTAGAAGATTGTCTACTTCCGTCTGAATGATCTGATGTCGGTCCGGGTGGAACAGCCTCACCCTTTGCCTTATTAGCTTAGCATCGAGGAGGACGTTCAGTTTGTGAGAAGCCACCGTTGGACTTGTCCTGACCATATCGGAGTGTCTCTAGGCGAACACATCAATGTTGCGTAGCAGCACGAGTCATAAATGTGCTCTTTCTTCATTGGACATGAGGGAGTTGACATAGGTAAATTTCTCTAGCTCGTCTAACTCCACTTCTTCCAGTGGGTCCACGGCTAGAGGGTCCTTTTCTTTCGCCCTGATTTGGGCGGCATACTATGATTGCTATGCGAGTGTAAGATCGTTCGAGGGAGGCTTTCCTTCTCTGTTTGTGCAGGTCAACTTGATAGCATCGGCCGTGAAACCAAAGCCGTCGCTTCTCAAAAGGTCGACCCGCCCTGCGATTGTCAAATAGATTACCATTTGGTGGTATGTTGATGGCACTACCTTATTGGAGTGTAGCCAGGTCCGCCCCACTATGGCATTATAAGGCCCCAAGTCTTTGACACCAGAACAAACCCGTTGAGGATCAAGCCTGACTTTCACAAGGAGTGTGACATCTCCCAAATGGCTGCCAGAGCCAAGCCTGCTGGAAGCCATGAGGATCTTACCCATGAATTTAGCATGCCAAGAGAAAGCTTCATTTGTGTGAAGGCTGGAAGTTGCACTAAATCAGTTGTGCTACCCGGATCCACCAGTACCTTGTGCACACCAAAACCATTAATACAAAGGGTGAGTACTAGGACATCATAGTGAGGCACAATGACCCTGTTTGAGTTAACTGGAGGAAAGGATACGAGGCTATCTACAGGCTCAACTTCTCCTTGGCTACTCTTTGTGTGGACGGAATTCACCCTAGCCTTAACCTTAGCTGCTCCGACTAGTCTCTTTTATCGCCTTTTTGGATTGATACTCGATCACGGCCGGGCCGCCCAATATATAATTTATATTGCCCAGTTCGACGAGCCGTTAGGATCGGGCTTGCACTCCCTCCCCGTGAGCGCCCGACTCCACCCCCGATCAACTTCCCGAGGTACCTCCCACGTGTCCCGCCTTGATAAGCTTCTTCACTGTGAACTTTAGACTTCGACACCGATTGGTTTCATGTCCATGGTCCCTATGATAATCGGGACAAGAAGGTTCGCTTTTCAGTCGGGATCCATCCGACGCCAAAGGTAGGCCTCTTTGGAACCGGCAGGTCACAATGAGGGGCAACAACCTTTTATATGAGATATTCAGGGGGGTGAACTGAGAGGGCTCTCTTCTTATTTGAGATTGGTCTTAGGACCGCTTTCAGTCTTCGTTCTAACCTTTGTTGGACGCGGACGACTTTTTCCCTACTGGTTTATCATTTTTAGCCGAATGAATTGTGATCATGACTGTCTAGGTTGCCGCTTGACAATTGTCCTCCAATGTTGAATATTTGTTTACCCGCCTGGATAATTCTTCCATTGTTGCTGGCAGGTCTAGAGATAGTGAGTGGAAGAAGGGGGTTAACGGCCTAAAGCTTATCCTGAAGTTATGAAGGACCGCATCCATGTTGTAAAATTCTATTTGTTGGAGGACCTGCCCGAACCTCCTAGTAAAGTCCCGTATGGACTCATCTTCATCTTTCAAAATAGTCTGTAAAGAACTAATGTTTATTTTCTTTGCGCACTGAGCAAAGGTGTTGCAAGATGAAAGCTCTCCAAAGTTCCTTAAACGTGTTTATCGAAGCCAGGGCTTGTGAAACCAAAGCAGCAGGTCGCTAGCTTCGGCCACCGTAAAACTTTGCATAGTAGAAGGTCATCGCCGGCATTCAAAGTCATCGCCTGGTTTTAATGGATCATGTGATCATATGGGTCAGTAGAACCGTCAAACATAGTGAAAGTTGGAATGACAAACCTGCGGGGCAGCTCATAGTCGAGGATGTGTCGCCCTGGGTGGGAGGAGATCGTGGGACTTTGAATCGTTGTTATAGGTGGCAAGTAGGGCATCGGTGCTATCCCGAAGGTGGGATATACTAGCGGCATGACCGACACCACGCTTGTGGGTAATGGCCACTGGCCGCCGAAGC
Organism: Tetrastigma voinierianum; assembly: GCA_016808115.1. Taxonomy (NCBI): domain Eukaryota; kingdom Viridiplantae; phylum Streptophyta; class Magnoliopsida; order Vitales; family Vitaceae; genus Tetrastigma; species Tetrastigma voinierianum. The sequence continues at coordinate 65,852 of JAEQBH010003556.1, forward strand.
GCCAAGGCTTAATGGGCTCTTTGTAACACTCAAATATACCAACAGCTTGGACTTGTTTAGGGTATATTAAAAGCTAAATGAAATTTTTCGGAAATAAAATAAGAGACCCAAAATGAATATTAGAGACAAGTGGTCATTTACCACTTGAGGACCTAGTGGTCATAAAAGGGAAAGACTAGGGGTTAATATATGAAATGTTTAAAAATGAAATGTAAATAGAAGAAGTTATGGGATTCAAGGCAATTAGAGAAAAGATGGAATAGAAATAATAAAGAATGGAAGGGCCTAATAGCAAAAATGAGAAAAATGTTTAAAAATGCAAAGGCCAAACATGGCCTTAACTTAAAAATGGGATTTAGGACCAAATTTGGTCTCATTTTGGAAAATCAAAAACCGTAGAAGAGAAGGGAGGAGGAAAAGAGAGAAGAAGAGGAAGAGGAAGAGAAGAAGAAGAGAAGAAGAGGTGAAGCCAAGATAAAAAAGGTATGGAAACTAACCTTGAGTATGGAAATCATGAAAATTAGTATGGATCTATGGAATTCTAAGGTTTTGTATGGTTAATAGCTTGTTCCAAATCTGTGGTTTAGAATTTCGTCATAACCTTAGATTTCTTTGAAATTAGGCTGGTAAAACCCCACAAGGAGCAAGATGAGTATGGAACTTCTCGAGGTTGATTCATGGTTAATGACAGCACTGAGTTAGGATTTAGAATAAACCCTAACAAACTGGTTTGGTTTGTGTACGGGTCACGACCCATATTGTAGTTGTTTTGTGGAGAAATTCATGGAAGATTTTTGAGGAAAGATATGTAATGAAAGATGATTTGAGTAAAAATAGAGATTTCAAGATGAATTGGAGTGGTTTTGACGTGTTTATGGAGTATTGGGTTGATTTGGGTATCAACATATGGAAAAATGGAAGAAAAACACACATTCTCGGGCATTCGGGACCTCGTATCGGGTACACCTTGGACCTGCACTGGTACAGCCCTCCGCACTGAACCCGACCCAGACAAGTGCGGAACAAAGGAGGTACACCCCCGCCTATTTTGACTAAAGGTTCGATTTTAGCCATAACTTGCTCATTTCTTATCCGATTTGAGTGCTTCAAGTGGCTTATTAAACTAGACTTCAAGGAGAACCAAATATCCAGAAATAGGCATCGCCAAATTCAGACTCTATGTGACCCAGAAATTCACTCAAAGTGGGGCTATGTGCAAGCCAATTCTCGCACCGCCTTGATCATAGAGTAAATCAATTTGTTTAGAACATAATTCCTCGAAGCTTTGGTGTTCGATTTGAGTGATTCCAGTTGAAGAAGAATCCTTAGCACCTTAGCTTTAAAAGAGTAACAAGAACAATGTCAAATATGGAGTCAAGACACTGGAAAATGAGTATTACAAACTGTCCCAAGTGTAATATCGGTAAATTGACTAGTTTGGCATGAAAATGCCATAACTTTAGTTCGATGATCCGACAATGATTCCAATTTCTAAGTAAAGTAGATTCATAGAGGAATAAGAATACATGAATATGATATGAATATAGAATTATATGATATGAATATATGATAGACATACCGAAAGGAATAAGATGGAACATGCTAGGAACACATGATAGAAAGACATAAATGATAAGAACGATAGAGATAAGCAAAAGATGACAAAGCATAGGAATGAGTACATGTACATGAATGATAGGTACATATATGAATATATGAATGAGTAAAAGCATACATGATAGAAATATAGAAAGTACATGAATAGCTAAATTATGATAGAAACGCATAAAGGATATGAATAGATAAAGATATATATGAATATATGAATACAAGAGTGCATAGATGTATTCATGATATATGATAGACAAAACTAAATGATAGAAAAAGATATGAATATATGTATTATAGAGATATATGAGAACCGTAATATGAAACTACAGATATGAGAACGAATACAGAGTAAAGTAATGATAGTATATATGTATAAGAAATTATGATAACAATAGTTATTCATGCTTATGAGATATGTATAGAAAACGTAATAAAGCTGATTGTCTGCTTAGAACCTGGTAGAGGGATAGATAGGCATGCCTATAGGGAAGATAAAGTTGCTGAAAAAGATATACATAGACGTATATCGAGGCTCGGTTGGGTCGATGACATAGATCCCGCTTTGATCACTTCTGCGGTCTCCGAAAGGTCACTACATAGCACATGGCATAGGTCATCGTCTCTCGCATAATGATGATACCTTCTAGTATAAACAGATAGAGATCACTGCTCAGACAAAGGATAGTACCTTCGTACATACAGATAGAGATCACTGGTCTCAGACAAGGATAGTACCTTCGGTACACCCAGCTATTTCCGACCGCTAAGGTATTTGCAGACATGAAGATAAAAGAAAATGAAAAGTATACACAAAGGAAATGTAAATGCAAAGTATATGATATGATATGAGAAGCATAGCCTTGCTATGCGATGATAGTACACAGTTACAAGAACAAGAAGTACAATATAAATTGATATGAAAATAAGTATATGAACACAAGAAAAGTAATGAAAGTATACGAAAGCACAAAGTATATGATGGATAGAATATGAACGTACAAAATGTATATGAAGTATATGAATAAGATGGATAACAGATATGAAAGTACAAGATGAAAGCATATAACATGAACGCATAATGATAGTACAAGCATGAAAGTGAAGAAATGAAAAGTATAACAGAAAACAATATATGAAATGAACAAGACATGATAAAACAATATGTGAAATGAATAGTATAAGATGGGCGCAGAAATAATACATGGAAGAATATTACTAACATGTGTAATGTGATAAGAAATGATATATGTAATAGTACATAGAATGCAATAAATCATAGAACCGAAGATGAAAAAGACATAGACTGTAGACATGATATGTAACCCGAAAGAATAAGAACATTGAAAGACATATGACAAGCGTGAAAGATGAACACATGATAAGTATAGGAATATGTAGCATAAATAGGGAATATTTAAAAGTATAGATAAAGGATATGCCAAAGACATAGAACATGTACTTAAAAGATTGACATGCAATAGAATATAAGATGATAAGGGAATTAAAGTTATATGAATATGTATAGATAGATGAAATGCATATGTATAAGTCAGGATACGCTTACTGGGTGGTCATTCATGCTTATGCTCCCACTAAGCTGCAAAGCTTCTAACATCGGTGTTCAATCCGTGTAGGCAATCGAAGAGAGGCTAGAGAACAAGAGACATCAACAAAGGTGCCGACTGCAGATAAAGTTCACCACGCTGTGACCCCGATGTTTTGTAATAAAATTGTACATGTATAAGTAAATGGACTCAGATATGTGTATAGATTTTGCGGACACCACTTCTCGTAGTTCTTTTGTATATGTAATGATATTTGTCGTTATTGTAAATTGCTCAGATACCCAATGTGCACAAGTTCGGGCCGAGAAAGAACAGTCAATGAGAGTCCCAAGATATAGTATGATAGTATCGCGCCCTGGATTCTCTGGCTCTGGATCCGCCAACTGGTCGGATCTGGGAGGCGGGGCTCACACCTACCATCACTTTTCTCTCCTCATCATGAGCAGCCATTATCAAGCAGCCATGGAACGCATACGCGATTGTTCCTGGGCGATCTAGCCCTATCAGTTATTCTGGGGAGGGTTCATGAGTCAGAGGAGGATAACTCATCATCCCCAGGGTATCCGTGATCGTCAAGGGACGACGGCTTTCCTTTGTCGCAGATGGTCGAAAGTGTTTACGCCTCGCCATTCGCGACGCCTCCTTCGCCAAGATTGTGCCTTTCTACCCGGGCTCCTGAGACGATCGCTTTCATGCCATGTGCCCGCCGCCGATCCCCGTAATTCCCATCCAAGTCTTTGGTATGGTTTGTTCCTTCGCTTCTTCTCCATATCTTGATGCTAATGAAGGAATCGGGTCTTCGCCACTAAACCACCGGGTTTCTCGACATCGCAATCAGGTTAGACTAATCGATGTGTTATAGAACCGCAGGCTATCGTGGCTAAAGGTTATTAGAAAGCCGCTGGAGCCAAGCTTCTCCCGCACGCCACTGATGAGACTTTTGTTCGATTCTACGCACAACCGCAATTGTCCCGTACCGGTCTCGTCTCGTCGGCACGCCGACGGATATAAACCTACAAAAACGGTCCTGAGGCTGCAGTGTCGTCGCCTCCGATGCTTAAGTCACCAAAATGATGGAGAGGAAGAAAAAGGCACGACAGCAGGGTCAAGTGTGAGCTTTCCCTTTACACTGATTCTATCCTTGATTTTGGATGATAATCTTATGATTTAAGCTATACCAGCTATTCCTTATCAAAGACCAATTATCTCGATTTTTGAAAGATAATCTCTTGGCAGGCTGGTGGTAAATGTTTCTTCTTATTAAAGATCAATTCTCCTCATAATGATTAACTTTTTTAAGGTTGATCTTGATGTCAGAGATCTATGATAAACATCCTATGAGTACTTTTCTCTTAACATATTACTGTTTCAACCACCATATGCTGTAGATCGCATCGATCAGGACCTTGACCTGCATTGTAAAATAGGATCAGACCGTCTCTGGCCGATTCCCTCAGGTTTTAATATAATGGGCTGTCTTAGACCGCTTTATGTGACGGGCCAAGTAGTGGGCCTGTGCGGGCGCTGAGCCTATTGATTAGCGTCTAGGCCCAAAGGCCACGATACTCACACTTACCATCCATACTAAAGGTTGATTCTAATGCAGTCATAAATAACATAAATATCTGAATAATAATCTATAAGAGTCAAACACTAGAATATGTCTTTCACCTAGAATTTGATGTCCTTGGTAGAATAGACTCCTCCTCTATGTAACAAATTCCATGAATTTTTTCTATCTCATTCAAAGCTTCAAACTCTGCATATTATTGGAGAGTAAAACTCTAAAATTTATATCTAGTATATGGGGTTACAAACATAATTGCTATTGCCATCACAACATGACACCCAATCATCACTTGTCAAAATTCTCGCAACATACTTGATGATATCATTCTTACAACAAATTTGAGTAGATAAACAAGTCATAAAATTCTCTTTCAAATCTCATCTACTTTGATGAAGAAAATATTTATTGGGATAATCCCAGCCTAAGAACTATTTAATTTTGTTGTGAAACAATTTTAGCCTTCCATATATTTCTTTTTTCATAATTCGATCTTCCTCCAATGGGATAAACATTTAGTGTTTGTGACATTTCTTTGGATATGGGAATATGTTTTTATATGTTATAGCTATTAATGATAACATCGTAGTATGTGATTTAAATTGTCTCGTAATTAAGACTTGATTTCTTATTGTATGGAATACATAAGTAATTGGTGCATTACATCTTCAACCTTTTCCATTCATGATGGTGTTATTAACCTATACCTAGTACTTTCATATATATATATATATATATATATATATATATATATATATATATATATATATATATATATATATATATATATATAGTAGTAATTATCCTTTAAAACACCAATTTAACAAGTTACTACCAAAAGGAAGTGAAAACTAATTATGATGCATTTTAGAGTATATTTTTTGTGATGTTTTAATATGCTGTAATAAGTGTACATTAGTTCGAAATAAGTATAGGAGTTGTGGAACTGATGAACACAAAGAAAAATTGAAATTGACACTTTGTAGCATCTTGCCAAATTTTGACAAGTCATTGTGAAATGGAAAAAATAAATCTATTTGACAAGTCAATGTGGAATGGAAAAAAAAAAAAAAATCTCTACTTGCTCAACAAATTTGGAAACTAAATTAGGAAAAAAAAGTTACAAAAATAGCTTAATTTTTTTAGCTTTTGTCAAAGTTTCACAATAGATGCAAAATTGGAAAATAAGTACCTTTTTTAAAGTGTAATTACGTAATAATCCATGGGTCAGACAAAGTTTTCTTTAATTAGTCACACCTACTATTAGACTATGAATAATCTCATGTTTTGGGGGTGGTGGTCCATATTGTACTGATCCCAAGGCATTGGTAACCGACTAAGCAAGTTAAAATAATCCTCCAGTCTCTCCTCTCTCTCTTACCACGTGTCAATATCTAATTGGCCTTAAAAAATTTTGCACTCCCTTTCTCTCCTCCTTAGCCTTCAACCTTCATAATATGGAAAAACTGTCTCGAGAAAACCGAAGTCTAGTCCAAGGGTCGCAAGCATTTATCTGGAAAAGACGTAAAGACCTCTCTGCCTCCCAAAGTTTCTAATAATTAAGGAAGGCGAATATATACCTGACTAATCCATCTAAGGATACTAATAAATCAAGGAGACAGTATATAAAAGAGCAAAATCAAGAAGAAGGAATGCATACCTGAGTGGCGAATTGAGAGCACTATCTGTGAGAAAATCATTTTAGTTTGACACATAAAATATTCACAATTAAATTAGAGATAGGTTATAAATCAAACACTAAATTATTTATTAAAAGGATACATAAGATGTCAGGCCCCACTAAAGTCCGTTTATTTATTACACAAATTAACTTCACAAGACTCCATTATTATTGAAGTTATAGAATTAATCATGTGATTGAAACATTTAAAAATTATTTTGAAAAGAGAATTTTTGAAAATTGAATTTTGATTTTGGGGATTTGGAAAATTGAATTTTTTTAAGAATTGAAAATTTGATATTTGAAACTTGAAATTGGGGAATTGAATTTTGAAAATTAGGAACTTGGAAATTTGAATTTTGAAATTTGGGATTTGAATTTTCGAAACTAGAAATTTGGGGATTTAAAGGAATTAATATTTTGTAACTAAAATTTTGAAGAAAGGGACTTTAATTCGAAAAATTGGCATTTGAATTTTAAAAATTAAGGTTTTGAAATTTGAAAATTAAGAATTGAGAAATTTGAAAGAAACAAATGAATTTTTTTTAAAGAAATTGATAATTTAAAAAACAATTTAGGAAAACGGAAATACTTAGAGATTTTGTGAAATTGAGATTCAAATAATGAAATTGGGAAGAGGAAAATAAATATAAATTTAAAACTTGCAAAATAGTTTTTGAATTTAAAATTTTATTTTTACCGATGTTAAAATTGGTAATATAAGTAAAAAGAGTAAGAACATTTCATAAATTAGTGGTTGGTAAAGTGGGTAAAGGCCCATGGGTTGGACCTGATGAACTAGGATTAAGGTTGGTGATGTTGGAATATAATGAGCTGGCCGGGTGAGTTGGACTACTATCAGTTTAAGCAGGCAGCTTAAAATATAATGGGCTAGGCCTATAGGGAAGGCTGGAAAACGATTGAATAACCTATGCAGCGAGGTTATAATATAATGAGTTGAATAAAGTCAATTGTGATCTAATTTAGTCTGAATTTAACGATTAAGGCTTTAATTTCACTGAACCTAAGCAAGTGTATTCGATCTAAATGTGTTTGACTTGATGAAACAAAAAATAAACAAATAATGAATGAAGAATAAAATTATAAAATAATTGAGTATAAATTATGATTGATAAGAGAATTGTTATTTAAAAAAATAAAAAATAAAATAAAATAAATCTAAACAATAAACCTAAAAGGTTTAAGGAAATTGTTTTTTTTTTTTTTTAAAATCAACTAAAAAATAAAAATAAAAAAATAAAATCAACCTAAAAGGTTTAATAGTAATGAATAAAAAAAAATGTAATTATTTAAGGAATCATAATTTAAAAAATTAAAATTAAAATCAACCTAAAAGATAAAAAAAAAAAAAAAAAATAAAAATCAACCAAAAAGATCAACTTACAAGAATTAAGGAGATTGTTATTTAAAAATTAAAAATAAAATCAACCTAAAAGATCAAAATAAATAATAAATAAAATCAAAGTAAAAAGATCAACCTGAAAGGTTTGAACAATAATGGATAAAAATAAGATATATTAAAATAAAAAATCTAGACATACCTTAAAAGGTTTAATAGTAATAAATAAATAAAATGTTATTATTAAAACAACAATATATAAGTAGAAAACCTAAAATATGTAAGACTAATAACAAATGATTCATAACAATCAACATCTCAGATTATAAAACCAAACGGTTAACGAATTATTCATCTAGCCTCAGACGAATTTATCTTAGGCCTATGGAAATAAAATATAAAATAATAAAGGTGAAAATGTGTCAAAAATTGTTTTCTTTAATTTCAAATTTTTAAAATTTATTATCTTTAAATGCTAAAAAATTATTTTAAATTCTAAATTCGTTTTTTTTAATTTCCCAAATCAAAATATCAAATTTCAAATTTTTTTAAGCGATAACATTTATTTTTCCAAAGTCCCTAATTAAATTTTTACTGAAATTCTAAAAGTAATCGTTATTCCATGATTCTAATAAAAGGGAGCCAGATGGAATCGACCGGTGCTAAATAAATGAGCTTTATTAAAGTTCTGACATTCCATGTACTCCTTATTAAATAATTTGGCATTTGATGTACAATTTGATTTCCTAATTTGATTATGAATTCTTTCATATTTGTTATTACATTAACATTGTCTTCTATTGATAATACTTATGATTATCCATCAAGGTAAATACTCTTTCCTTTTGACTTTACTTGTTTATTTTATTTATCAATTTATTTGTTGGTGGTTTGATGCACACTAGTGCAATTATGAGAGATAATTATTTATATCTATTAGTTAATCAATAAATGACCATAGTTTCCTAAACTTTATTAGTCGAGACCCTTCTCATGGACAGATGACGCACACTTATTACCGCACCTTCTAATACGTGATATGACCTCCGACTCGACACTGCCAGATCGCTTTTCTAAAACGAACATATTGTGCTTTATTTTTATTTTGTTTTCCCTTAAAAAAAAATAAACAAAAATAATAGTTTTTTCAAAAAATATAAAAACGAGTCTTACCTTTTAATGGGAAATGCATCATAATCAAAATGCGATGTCCACAACAACCTTTACATCTTCCTTTCCAATATCCATTGAATTTATCTAACTTGCAGAGAACTTCCTGATTCCTTCCTTAGGGGTTTCACAGATTCCACCTCTAATCAGAAAATACCATCACAACCTATAATCCAAACAAACCAACCACAAATAAGAATTGAAGAACATTTTTAAATCTTGAAAAACACCCAAATTTTCATCTACATGTTTGGAACCCACAACGACAACTCCATGGACACAAGGAGAAATGATTGAACCAAGAGAAAAATTGACCCCCCAAAGTAAAAATCAGTGCAGAAAAGCAGGAACCCTTCCTCTAAAATAGTTAGAGAAAAGGGGAAAAAAATTATTCCTAGTTAAATAGTAGGTGAGACTAATTAAAGAAAACCTGTCAAACTATAGATTATTCCTACTCCGCTACTCCCTTTAAATAAATTTTGTGATAAAAGCCATTGGTTGCTAAACTATTATATGCTCTCAAAAACAAGCAAGAATGTTAAAAAATGTTTAAAAATACGCTCGGGCTTCCAAATTTCGTTTCTAAAAACACAGCACACAAGAAACACTATATTTAAAAAATAAGAACAGTTTTCAAGAAACATCGAATAATATTCTCAATGTTTTTAAAAACTGTTCTCAATAACGATTTTAAAAAACAATAACCAAACAACCCTTTTATTTTCCAACCTTCTAAATCCCAATACAAATTCATTCAATTTGAAAATTATTTTGCATGGTTGTCACAAACAGAGTGCAAAACCCAAGTATTGATTCAGTTAAAAGTCTCTTATCACACTCAAAGTAGCTGTAGGTAGTTGATTGATTGGCAAATAAAGCTCCCACAAGACTCTTTTAAGTGTTAGAGATTTGCATATATAGTGATATTGTAACATTTATTGTATAGGTACAGTAATACAACAACTATTTTATTTGGTCAACCTTTGTAAGTCCAATTAGCCTCAATATAATTAATGTTAGCTTCCTGGTGGATCTGGCAACAATCCCTTGTTGGGAAATCTTGATTTACAACTGTAGGACTTCAGATTCGTAAGCCATTGTCATATGATGATCTAATGTTGAATTTAGTAATCTACTTTAAGTCTGCCGAATCCTGAAGATTTCAGTTAAAAAAATATTAAAAAATGTAGCTTTAAAACGAAAGAAAAAAACTTATGAAATGAAAAATACTTATTTGTTTTTTTTTCTTTATATGCGATTAAAGAAATTTAAAATATATAAAATTTTAAAGAATTCTTGATTATATTTTATTTATATTTTTCACTGCATTTAAATCAAATATAAGAAAATCGCTTTTCTTTCAATACTTTTCTGCTTCAAATGAAGTTTCAAAGTGAATTCTCGTGGTTGCTAGCATGCTAAAGATTCGTCATCAGACAAGGTGCATTTTTTACCACTGAAAAGCTTTGATCTGGCTTCATAATCCTAGATGTGACGCAGCGGAGAAGAAACAAATCCGTTTTTGCAATTTTTATTAATTGAAAAATAATCTCTCTCTTAGAAATAATGAAAACTAATTTCTTACACAGAGGATAAGTGAGAATTTAAATATATTTGAACTCTAAAACATGACAAGCTAATTATCTTAAATATTTAAAATAATTATCCTAAATATACAAAATTATTACTATAAATTCAAACTATATCTTTAAAATTCTAATTCAATTAAAACTAAAATTTGTTGTTGGTGTGCTTCATCAGATCCTATTTCAGTTCTTCGTAGTCTTTCGGATTCACCTATGACGAGAGCGATTTGGTACAAGTCAACTTCCAGGACCAAATCAATTTGGTATTGAATATCATGTAATGGAGGTAACTCATGAGAAAACTCTTTCGAAAAGATATCCTTATTTAACTATGCGAGCTTATACGGTTTTGGGTGTTTTTCAATTGTGAGACCCAATTTTTCAACCATAATCATGTAAGTAGATGTGGAAAGAGAAGAGTACAGTCAATCATCCTCGGGAGCACGAGGACTTAGAAAAGTTCGTCTTAGCATCAATAATGGATCGATGATATCTTCAACAAAATCTTCCATATCATAAAAAATTGGCCCACCATCGACACACATCATTAACAAGCAGCCCTTAATTGGTAGGATTCACCTTGTGACAATTGACAATTTGCTGGACGATGACCCATGGTCTTCCATTGGGTACTATGGAATCCATGAATATCCACCTTGAAACTTACTTTCCAATGTTGATTTGCTTGTAGAGGAACATTAGGAGGATGTCAAAAAGATGTTCATTAAGGTCAGAATTATCATATGCAAAATCTTGGTCTTGATATAATTATGACCTTTGCAATGTCGCAATCTGCCGCATTAACTGAGCCACCTATTGGTGCAATTGAGCAACTATAATTCGTTGCGCTATATGGGCCACATGTTAAAAGTAATTGAGCACCACCTTGTCACAACACCTCATCGATCTAGGTGTCATTGACAGGCCTTCGTGGCCGCATGGTGCAAGAGTTGGCTTTGATACCAATTGATGCAACGAAGAAGAAGCAAATCTGTTTATGCAATTTTATAAATTGAAAATAATATCTCTCTAAAAAATATCGTAAACCGACCTATATATATGAGGACAAGTGGGAATTTTAAATATATTTGAACTCCTAAAATCATGGAAAACTAGGTTATCCTAAATATTTAAAATAATTATTCTAAATATATAAAATCTTAAACTATATCTTTAAAAATTCTAATTCAATTAAAACTCAAATATGTTGTTGGCGTGTTACATCAAGATGTACCTTGGACTACTTAGATGATCAATTGTTCATTGCATAGCACTTCAAGTTTTTAGGATGTTGGAAGATCTTGGAACCAATAAGCAGAGTGAAGAACTCAAAGTAAAGAATGAGAAAATTTGTGGTAAAGCTTCGTTGACTTATTATATTGATCATATAAGTTTAGACACAAGATCTAGAAAAATATTTATTTGAGTAGTTAGGTGGTACAGTCCTCTTGAGTATCTGCATTATTGAAAAGTATTGACCACCCGGCTTCTTCCATGCTCTTATTTTGTCTTCAACATCAATTGAGTTAAAAGAACTTTCAAAAAAATGCTCATTGTTGTGGTTTCTAGAAGATCTAGCAACCATTTCCTAAACGCCGATGATGACTTAATTTCGATTGGAACTATGTTTAACCCAAGTGTTACCACGCTGATTCATGAGTTAAAAATCAAAAAAGAAAAGATCTGTTGTGGTATTAGAATCAACCCAACTGCGTAGCCCACAACTGATTCAAAAGGGTGCTGGCTTACCCCGTGATGTGACCTTTTGCTCTATTTTAAACAAATTAACATATTGCGTTTTTATTCTCTATTTCACAGATTTATATTTTCTCGTATCTACAAGGAAATTTTTCCTTTATTCATGGTTTTTCTTGTGTTTCCACATAAATTGGTGTTTTTTTTTTTTTTTCCACATTTCAATATTGTGCCATTGATTTCAACATCTGTCCTTAATAGGGTTTTATTTTCATAAGGGTTTTTTTCACACTTTGAAAGTTCAGCCTTTACTTACATGAAAGATCATTCCATTGTGACACCAAGAATGCATTGGTAATGTTTTATACTCTAATTGTTTTTAGGGAACAAGTTTTCTGCAAAGATGTTTTCAGGAGATAAATGATTCTCAGCATTGCAAGTGAGTTTCCAAAAATTTTAAATTATTTCCTAAAATTTTCAAATATCTATTTTTTTTTTTTAAAACATCTTTTAAATAAAAAAAAAATTCCTAAAATTACTGTTATAAACAGATTGTAAGCCTCCATTTTAGAGTGATTTTGGTTAAAGCACTTTTGTTAGAAGCTGTTCCATTAAATGCTCTTACAGATCACTTTTAGAGTGATCTTCTTTGGTGAGAAAGGATTTATAGTGTTCTGAAACTCATTACATATAGTATCCATATATCTTATATAGGCAATGAAAATATTTGGAGTAAGAGGAGGCAGCTGTTTTGAAAAGCAACCTAGCATAGAAGTCAACCTTTAACTGTGCAGGGGTTTGTGGGAGAGGACCTAATCAAAGCAACATACTTAATTTTCACCCATTCATCTTCTATCTAAAGGAAACTCAGTGGGGATTGAGTTGGGTCTATGAGTACAACTTTATTCATAAGTTTGTTTCAATAGTCTTTTGAAGAATAATTGAAAATTTTCCTCAATCAAATTGGAGCACTGGATTGAATCCAATTATCATCCAAATTATTTCATTGAAGATAATTTCATTTGATCTAATGCCTGGAAAATCATGAATGGTATTCATTCAATTTTTCATCTAGAAGGTGAAGGGTGTTCTTCATTGAAAAGGAATGTGATTTCTCAACAGCTTTAAAAGGGCATTGATCAGTCAGTTTTCTTAACAAAGGAGAGAAAATAATCAAACTAGCAGCTTAATATATGGAACACTAACAGAGCAAGTAGAGCAAGAAACATCCCCTAAATTCAGCCTATGTCAATCTGCAACTTCAATTCAAGACTAATATTGCTTTCCACTAGTTTTGTCAAAAATGCCTTATTTTCATATCAAGCTATTCAACAATACAGAGAGAGAGAGAGCAAAGTTCATAAGGACAATGATCATGGCAAGAGGTATTCATATAGAATAACTACATCATCAGCCCTCCCATTTAGTGCAAAATAAAGTGCCATATCCACGAAGATGATGATCGAATTACAACATATATATATATATATATAAATACCGATTTGACACAGAATCAACTGTAAATAAATCGTCAGCAGTTGGGAAATGGAACAATTACAGGTACTAGCAACCTCCTGGCGTTGGTGCAGAGTTAACATACTGACGGAGGTTAGGGTCCCTGAGGTACCACATAGGGCATGGCTTGCTCCTCAGCTTACTGCAGCACATACCGATGGGGTGCTCTGAGGTTATTGCAGCAAGCATGAGCTCAGCTCCAAAGGGGCTGCAAGCCACCGTTTTGTCGGTCCGCTTCTGCCAGTATCACCCACCATTATCACACAAAATGCAGCAGCGTAAGGAATCTTCATCTTCATCAGTTGAACCACACAACACTACTCCCACAGATCCAAGGTTTTCGGTGATGAACTTGGCCAAGGCTGCCTGCTGAATTTATAGATGAGGTGACTAAAGAGAGGAGAAAAACAAATTGTTAGGTGTATGAAATGTAAATGCGCGGGTCATGCCTGTCATCTTGACAATTTTTATGTTACCCCACTTGAATTAACAGCTGTCTAGCTCAGACAAACGTATCATCTTTGTCTTCCACGTGTCTAGACTACTTGAATCTGGTATCAAGATTACCCAGCTGAGGAATTCGTCACAGTAACCACGATAGAAGTCATTGAAGATTTCAAAATGTTACATAGGTAATTGTCTTTCTTGGTCCTCTAATGAATATGTCATTGTGGTTTCCTTTTCAACCTTTCTTTGGATAATACGTGTCTAGCTAATCTAACTCATGATCTATTCATGGCAAATTGGAGCCTACTTCCGGGCAGTATACCTATTTTTTGTACTGGTGGGCATTGCCTTTCTATAAATTGGAGTCCTTTTTCGATCTATATATTATTCATTACTCATAATATAATAGAACGGAGGGGTAGCTCAATTGGTATAAGTTATTAGGGTGGGATTATCTAATGATCACTAATTTAAGTTTTCTTAGGGTCATTGGAGGTTTTGCACAACTATTAACTTTAGGGTTTCATGAAATTAATCGAAATGCGTATAAGTTAACTCTAACATCCACAATTATCAAAAAATATACATAATAGACTTTTTTTTTGTTTTATAATATTACATATAATCATTCAATTGCTTAACTTAATTAAGAAACATTCAAAATTTTAAAAGCAACCATAGAAAAAAAAAAAAAACGAAAACAAGGAACCTATACGTAAAGAATGAAAAACCATGGGTGGAGGAAGAGAAATCAACTATTCAAAATATGAGTATAAAATTGGAGTATTGAGTATAAGATTAGACTATTGTGGCTAATAGGGAAAAATAAAAATAAAAACCTGAATTAAGTCAATACAATACCCCATGATACCTTATAATTCTTCAAACCCTAATAATTGTATCATATTTTTATTGAAAAATTTGAACATTCCCATAAAAAGATCAACAATGTTTTATGGGATCAGGCTTATCAACCCAATGCCTTGCCAAAATCCCTACAAAAAATCAATGATAGTACATTGCAATCATTTTCGGGTCAAATCATAACAGAATTAGGGTCACACATATCTAATAATATTTCAACTGGTTGTCCTTATTGTGAATACCATGATCTTTGCACTCCAGACCACTAATTAATCGATTAGGTCATAAATTTCACATCATGAAACTGGCTGCCTCATGATCAGACAAGATCGACACGCAGCCTTAAAGCCCTCATTCGCAAAAGTCAAAAGGTCTCAAGAAAAGATCGACTTACTACACCTGCTTTTAGTATTTCAAGTCCATCGCCATCCTATCGCGTATTTAAATTCATTGCGATCAAAGATGTAGTTTTAACATACGCAAAAGAGATATTTATCAGTAGATTTCTCAATCTTCAAATCTCTTATTTCTCAGAAGATTAACCCTTAATAAAGTTAATATTTCCATCCCTAAAACTGCGAGGTTTTAACTGCACTTATAAATCGGCGAGTACCCCCACACAGAAGCATTTATAATCTATCAGCGGTAACTTTAAGGCCTACTCTTTAATCTGTCAGAATTTAATCATCAAAGAGCCGCCATTACATACCACGTCGAATCATCTTTTCGTGCTCATAAATACATACTAATACTTGGCGGTTCCGACGATCAAAGAACAACACCTCTACTAAATAAAAGAACAAAGCCAAGACCACACAGCGAAGCCAAACATTAGGTGAAGGGCGCTATCATCAATACCAATTCTACACTCAAGGGAATTGAGACATCGTTGTTGACATCTTGATATAACGTTGGAAACTGATCCTAATTCCTAGCAAACATTTCATTGTTTCATACGTAAACTAAGCTTTCACCATGTGCCTCGGACTCATGCGTGCAAATATTAGCTGATCTGACAAAAGCAGGAGTAATTGAATAGGATTAGGAAAATTTTCATAAAGTTTAGCATGTTGTCATAAACATTAGAGGATGAATTCAGTGATGCGTTACTGTGAGTTTTAGCAAATAATTAATTGTGATATTCCCCCGCCAACCACCAGTTGTTCCAATCCTGCTTTCCTTTGTTAGTATTAAGGTAAGATATTCTATGCACATTAAATGCGTCGAAATTTCTGTTTCACTCTACTTAATTAATCAATCCTTAAGAAGGATATTCTGCTTGACAGTGATGTGTGATTATTTATGCAATTTCCTTTGGCCTTCACGTCATTTCGTAATATCGTCATCAATTACGTGAGCTCATATATAATTCTGACATATGACATATCTTTACATCGTTGGACAACAAACTATAGGGAAGAAAAATTGACGTCTTCATTGCAAATGGATTTTAATCACTTTTATATGATTGTAATTTTGTTCATTGTTTGGTTGGTATATAGCATAAGATAGGATATGATCAGATATAATATTATATTACATTTTAAGTTTTATTGATAATAAGATAAAATAAGTTATTCTTTCTTATGTTTAGTGAAGATAAGTGATTAGATATATTATGCAGAATTTTTTTCAATCTCTATGCGGGATATATTAATCTCATATTAAGATATGTGTAGATTCCATACATCATAAATCTACTTTTTTTTATCAATTCTTTATTTATATATATATATATATATATATATATATATATATACCTATTTATGAAAAACTTTTTATAATAAACTAAATTTGCGTATCAAATTACATTAAGTTTAAATATATTAATCAACGTTTTAAAATCGTGATTAATAGTTGAATCTGAAAAAGCCTACTAATTCACTACTAATATTTACGATGCAAAAACATTACTCCCTCCGCTTTCACAATAATAGTCGTTTTCATAGATGCACATGAATTAAGGAAATTATAAACCATCATTTTTTACTAATAAATATCTAGTTGTAGTATTAATTATTTTTCTTTCTTCCATAAAAAAATCTGATCAAGATTTGACTTTTATAAAAACTCCAACCTTTTATTTAATTATAATCTACTAATTACCAATAAATTCTTATCCACTTAACTAAAATATTCCACCAGTTTTTTTTTATGATTTCCCTTCACAGGTATGAATAAAAAACTAAGCAAAATTTTGATAAAATATTTCGCCAAGTGTTTAGATCAAATCCACGATCCGGATCCACATTCAAGTCAAAATATTTTGCATCTTTTATGTTTCTTATATAAAGCTTTATACTAGAATTATCCAAAAACTTAGAATCAAAATTTATCCAATCTTCATCACTCTCCATTTTCGTTTTTTTTAGTATAGCAGGAGTGATATAAGTTTGTGATGGATATATATCCAGCTGTTTGTTATAGGGAATTGAAAAAAATATGAAAGGTTTTTGTTGACTTTATCAAAACTAATTGGAAAAGTGAAAAATCCACATAAATTATGGAGTGCTTTAAGTGTAGAAGATATTGGAACTTATAAAATATTTTTAATATCTAATGTTATTAAATTTGGTTGGGGAATATGATAAAATTGGAAGAAATATGGTAAAGGATTTTTGATTTCTTAAAATGACAATTAAATTGAAACAAATTTTTTTTCCAAAAGAGAATTATTTTGAAACCCAGGACTATTAAATAACACATTAAATAATAGAATATATGAAAGGGACAACTACTGTTAATCACGTGCAACACAAGGACTGCAATTCACACTGTACAGTTCTATTCATAGGAAACAAATCTTAGCCACATTATTTTGACAGGAAGTTTTCTTACCTCACATTTGTTTCTAAAGTCATCTCTCCCCTTTTACTAACAACAGTAAAAATAGCACTAGCAACCTATGATACACAGACACTTCAAATTTCACCCAAACATACCTAATTGACATCCTTCTATTCTTTCAACTTTCTATAATCATATTATAAAAAAAAAAAGAAAAAAAAGTGAGCTAATATTCAGAGATAGAGGAAAATGGAAGATTAGAGAGGAAGATGAAAGCTTTTAAAGAGGACGTACATTTTCACTTCCAACTGATCTTTCTTTCATTACTTTGCATCCTAGCAACAATGCTTAATCCTCATATCTTAAAATTTGGGTTGTGAAGAATCAAGCACCCGAGATACATATCCTCATCCAACAATCATTCCCGAATCTTGCATGCTTAGCATTAACAACTACTACTATTATAGTAATTCATCCAAAAAATATTTCTTTTGTTAGAAAGAATCATCTTTATTTCCTACTATTGTAATAATTCATCCCTTAAATATATATATATATATATATATATATATATATATATATATATATATATATATATATATTATCTAAAACGAATGTGTTCATTTCCATTGAATGATAAATACAAAGAAGGATGAGAAATACATGCAAGATGTATATAATTACATTACTGATCAAAAACTAGAAATGTCACTGCTCCATAAGAAAAAAAAGACAATCTATAAGTAGTAAAAGAAATGGTTGTAAAGTATGAATTGTTTGGAGGAAAAAACTTTTAAACATAAAAAACTTGTGATTTGTTTGGCTTATGTTTTTAAAAACTATTATTGAAAACATAGATAACACAATTTTGGTATTCCATGAAAACTATTCTTATCCTCTAAATTTAGTGTTTTTAGTGTTCTTTGTATATTTTTTTTTAAAAAAAGAACACTAGAAACTAAACTTGTTCCTTTTATGTTTTCTTTATTCTCATTGTTTTTCAAAATAAAAACAGTTTTAAAAAATGGTAAACAAAACAAGCCCTAAATGATTTGCTCCATAGTTAATTTGTTTGCAGCTTGATTAGCTTAGTAAGAAACCCTAGAGAGGTTAACAATCAAACTTCCACGACCCTCTCTCTATCAGACAATAAATAATAATAAAACTCTACTCTGCATGCCATGCAGGTAGGATATATGGGTCCAGGCCCATAGCTACCAAAACATATTGAAATGACGCAATACATGTTTCTGCCATTTGAAAATTGACATATATAAGTATTTGTTCTAAGACACAGTTCTTGCTATTGAGACCGTGTTGTAGTTCGGACTTCAGTGAGATGAGTCCGAACTCTCCTGTTGGACATTGTGTGTAGAGCAAGATATATGTAATAACGTAAAAACACAATATTTTACGTGTTTCGACAGCTGCCTACGTTTACGGGGTTGTACTTAAATGTAAGGATTTCCATTGATATGATTCAAGGTTATAATTAGTCTTATGTGGTACGAGACTCCCTCTCTGCCCATGACCCTTCTTTAACCTAATCACTCATAGTAGAATTCAGAATGAACTCCCTTTATTCCCCTCTCAAAATCATTGCACACCCATAACCCACATTACATAGATAAGATGAAATTCAAAACATCATCTTTCACCCAAGGTGAAAGACTTTTAACGTGCAATACCTCAGCCGAGCATCTGCACTCCGTACTCTTCAACACACATCCAGACTTGCTTGTTCTTTTTCAAGCTCTGCTCCTCAAATCCAAGATGAGTAACTTCAAGGCTCAATTTATGACTTGTAATTTCAAGTCTCAGAAGTTCCTACTAAGTAAAGTTAGATCATTATCCTAATATGACTCCAACATTACCTTCTATTTTCTTGAACTTGCCTTTAAGCTATCTTAGTGGAATAAGGACACTTATTGCCCAAGTATTCTCTTTAGAATAGAAACCTGATTTTTTTTCTAATTTTAGTTCGATAGCTTAGATGATCGGATCTTCTTGATTTGATCTTTATCCACTTGCTAAAAACAATCCTAAGCCCATTGGTACCTCGTTTCAAGTATCTTAAATTAAGGTTCCATAACCGACTATGCTCCACGTCGCCTTCTGACCTAGTCTGACTCACCAAGGTTGCCATCGCCCACACATTACAGACCTAATTAGTCCAAACTACTTTCTGGTTCTTCTAAGGATTTCATGTTTAAACTATCATATCTTCACCAAACTCAATATCTGAAGTAGTCATCTTCTCAGAACCTCAAGACAGCATATGGACAATCTCAAACCCAACACCTCCCCGATTATTCATGCCATCTAAGAAAACACTTCTTGAAGAATGAGACAAGACATAATAGGTGTATTTTACACCTATTCTATTGATGCCTCAACTTGAGTTTTTATTGAATTTTTATGAAGATATGTGTCATTCTAATCCCATTAGTGTTTGTTTTAATAGGAAAAGCAAGTAAAAAGGAAAGATGCAAAGTGGAGCTTCAAAGGTCCATTAAGACACACCTTGGAATGCCTAGGCGATCCATAATGAAAGTTTAGGCATTCAAGCATCCTGTAGCACCTCTAAAGCCACTGGAATGTCTAGGCGCTCCACAAGAATGCCTTGGCGTTTGCATGCACAATCTCATATCAAGTCTGGAACGCCAGCACTCCACAAGAATGCCCAGCACTCCAATGTGAACGCCTAGGCACCCACATGAAATCTGCAAAGTTTCAGGGCACCTGGCCAGGAATGCCTAGGCACCCCACATGAATGCCTAGGCACTCCATAAGGATGCCTTGGCACTCACCAAGAGTGTCTAGCCCTGCACCTCACCTTTTGTAGAACGCCTAGGTGCTCCACAAGAACGCCTAGCATGCAACCCCTGATTTTGCAAGGCCAAGTCGACCCCATAAATTTTTAATGCAAGCTGAAGTCAGCTATAAAATTGGAAAGAAAAGACCTAGTTAGGGGGAACAAAACAGGGAGAACAACAATGGGAGTATGGGAGAAGAATCGAAGCCTCACTAATGAGAGATATGAGAAGGAGATGTCTTCATCAAAAACCATATTTTCCTCTCATCATCTCTACGTTTTCCTTTATGTTTTTGTTTTATTCTCCTTGGATGTTCTAAGTTATTTTTCCAAAGCTACAATGTATCCAGTTCATGAATAATGGTTTAGGGTTTGATTTGCAATCCCTTTGAGAAACAATTTCTATTATATTGATTATTTCATTCAATTCTTAATGCTTGTGAATACTTGATCACTATTTGCATGTTTTTATCATTTGATTTGAGACTAAGAAGTAATAAATTCGAATGACTATGATGGAATATCATGTGTGATTTTGGGAGTAGCTGCTTGGCTTAGTGCTTCCTTTGCAGACCTAGTGCTCGAGGGAGAGATGCAATATCGGGTCTCAGGGATAGGTCATGATGTCAGGAGATCAATGATAGAATAGGCTAGTTTGACTCAAATATAGATTTTGGTATCATTGGATTTGATTGAACCCCTCCATTAGGATTGATTTTGGTGAATTAGAAACCCTAGGTTTTTCTTATCTTGATAATTTTGTATTTCTTGATTGTCTTGGTAATTAAGGAATGTCCTTCGAATACTTAGTTCGTATAATTAGAATCTCAATCCCATTTTTGTTCACCCAAACAAAATTAAGGTTAGACTAGATTAGTAGTTAATAGACACAGTCCTCATGGGTTCGACACTCATCTCATCACTTTATTACTTGTTCACGATGTGTGCACTTGTGTGTAAGAAATCACACAACAAGTTTTGGCACCGTTGTCAGACTGCATGCTTTTCTATTAATACAATCAAAATAATCATTTTGCTGATATAGTGTAGTCTTATTTTATTCGATAATTTTCTTTCTTTCGTTTATTAGTTGTTTCTAATGACTTTTTGTTTATGTGTTTTGTTCTTCTTGTAAGGATCTAAGTTTTTATATGCAATATATCGGGTCGAGAGCTACTTCATACGATCCCGAGGATAGAGCACACACTTCGAGAGCTAGAAGAGGGTGTATAGTCGATTCGTGCCATAGCAGCTGAGTCGAATCAACACATTTATATACCTGTTCTCCTACCGCGTAGTCAAGCTACCGGCAAAGATAGTGGTCTGTGGCCGAACACTGGGACGACATCCTAAGAATGATTTGCATAAGGGCAAGAAGATAAGGCTTGTTGGATCTTTTGATTATTTCAAAACAAACAGGATGAGTTTGAAAATTTAACAATCGTAAAGACCGAAGTGATGTGTGAAAAAGGTAACTTTGAAGATTTCCAGTCACTAACTTGATAACTAGTGGCAAACAATGTCCTCGTTTTATCCTCGCTATGACAAGTAACCCATACCCAAGCCACAACCTGACCCATGTTTAACTAGCAAACCTCACCCTAAAATCAACTCCTATTTGAGTCAACACGTATAACATGCATCTACGGCCCTTTACGCTTTGAAACCCTAACATTAAACATCACTAAAGGGCTCAGAAAGACCATCTAAAAACCACAAAGGTATCTAGCAATACATATTAATCGTATCCTAAAGCATAAGTACGTCTAAATCACTAACATTCAATGCTATTCAACCCTATTTTGAGAAGATGGGGGTCATAAACACAGTACCTGTAACTTTTAACACAAGAGGACAACCGCATATGCCCCACCACCAAGCTAGCTTCCTTCTCAAAGAAAGAGGCTTAGGCCAAGCATCTCAGTTGTCATCCTCAAGAGGGGTGCCTGCAGCCTAGAAAATAAGAGAAAGAGGAGAGAGAAGAGAGAGAAGAGCAAACCCTAACTAAAGCTACGAAAGATATTTACAAAATAAAAACTTGCCAAAATCAGTTTCCTCAATTTGTCGCTTAGTTACAAATGAGGGGGCTTATATAGCCACCAAATGTATGAAAATACCACAAGCCTAACACTCACTAAATTTAGGACAAGGAGTAATACACCAAAATTGAAGTCTAAGGCATTAATTACAAAGTGTGACATGCTGAATTTCGCTAAGGCATACAAGTTTTGTTGTGCAATGAAAAATTTCGCGATAGCTTAAAATTTCGCTTAGCTAGCGAAATCACCAAGAGATTATGAACAGAATTTTTCAAGTAGTAAAGGTATTTCATGAAAGAAGTGAATAAACAACAACAACAACAATAAACAACAATAATACAACAACAATAATAATATTACAACAAACAAACAACAACAACAACAAATAACAACAACAACAACAACATACGACATGCAGAAGAATAAATTCAGGAGAAGAAATGCAAAATTTCTAGAATACAAGGTTAGCAAAATCCCGAGTTCCAGCGAAAATTACTTCGCTAAGATTATAATTCGCCATACGCGAAATTTTCAGATCCCACGAATTCTTCGCAATCCCAAATGGAATTTTCAGAATCTTAGCGAAATTCCTCGAATTTCTCGATTCTTCAACGCTTTGCCTCCAGTCCTCTACTGCATTGATTTTTCTTCACTTTGCCTTCATTCTCTTGATTTTGCATGATTGATGGTCGACAATTGGTTCAATCTTCATGATTCATCATATGTCTCAATATCGAACTCCCAAGGTACGCCTAAAACCTACAAACAACCAAAATAACCTCTAACTACATAAGTGAAACTAAGAAGACTTGAACACTTCAATCGCATAAATGACATGATTAGTGCAAAAAAGCACTCAAACCTATCTAATATAAAAGAGTTCAAAATAGCACTTGGGTACTAATCACACCCCCAACCGAAACTTTGCTAGTCCCTAGCAATGCAAAAACAAAGGAGATGCATGTAGTGATTTTCAAAAAGTTTATGAGTCTAAAAGGGTTTATGTATATATAAACATTACCTTAAACTAAAATTGACATTCAAGTTTGAAACCGACATGAAAGAACCAAAGGCATACAAGAATAATTTCAGGTCAATATTGGTTCCATTTAATTCTCAACTTGAATTTCCACCTAAGTCTAATGGTTTTTTATATAACCGTATTAAGCCAATAAATCGTAAAAATTGTTTCCTCCCAAACCTAGCACCGACACGGCCTTAAGCCATTAACAACCTGTGATAGTGGCTAGTTACACTTTCTTTCTTTATTCATCTACATCGGTAGGTGCAATGCTTAAAATTCGACTTCACCAAAGTCCGTAAATCTGGGGTCCACCGATGACTCCCAACCAATTAAGGTTTAGCATCAAGCCAAAAGGATCAATGACCATAAAACTCTACAGTTTCACCCGAATCCGAATGACTTCAAAATTACACCTACAATTCGTTAGACTCTACCTATCCACCCACGTGAATTTAACACTAACCACGACTCAACCACCAAGTGCTGTGGCACGCTTCAAAGGCTTTCACATACACCCCACTGACCGCGTTTCTGGGTTTTAAGGCAAGTGCTCACGACTTTATTTTTCTTTTTCTTCTTTCTTTTTCTTTTCTTTTTGTTTTTTTTCTTTTCCTTGAAGACTACATCAGTCTTCAAGTACGGTAACACAAACCTATCTTTTTGCTGCCAACATGCCTAAGGCCTAGCCATATGCAAAGGAAGCAACTAATTTGACAGCCTATTGAAACAATCTGGTGTGCAATGTGTGAATTAGCTTAAGGGGGAGAAAAAGTTCGTCGAGCATGCCGAACTCAACTCGACCAAAAATTATTTCAAACATGGAATTTGTTCTAACATAAAGGTGACAAACAATGATCCAATCCTTTTCCAACACAAGGCAATTCAATTGTCCAATCAGAAGTAATTCAATTGTTCAATTGAAAATAAAAACATTTACACATGGTGAGGTACAAAAACATGGTATGCAAAAATCTCGTGATATATGATCTAATAGTTTTCTTTCGACATACCAAAAATGGCTAATACATGAAATACAAAGTTAAACATACAAAGTATCACCGCCTACTACTAATACATAAATCCTAATCAAAAATCAGTAGGCTGATAAAGTTGGTAACTATACGTAAACATAAAGAAACCCAACCACCTCTCACCGCGTGGTGGTGGTGGGTCCGGTCGCTGCCGCTGTACCAAAACATCCAACAGTCGCCCTCAGGCGGGCTCTTCTCGATCAGGAACACGAGGAAGGCCTGGCGTCATGATTCATGAAGCATAGAGTGACACTGGCCAGCCTCGATCCTGCCGTCAGTGTAGCCGCAGAGCAGATGAATCCATCACACTCGCAATTTAGAACTCCGCGTGAACATACTGGGTGAATGGTGTGCCGAATGGGACGGGTCGGGAGTATCAGTCGAGCCACGATGGTGTGCGGGAGGAGGAGATAGGTGACATTCAGAGCCGGACTCCTCTGCACTAAAAATTCAGGCGCACACGCTCCCCAGATCCCCACACCGACCGGAAAGACCTCCTCCCCGGTCCTCGTCGCTTGAGATGGAAAGATACGGCATGGTCATCACCCGTCGCCGATGCAGCGAACTGTGAGGGCATCGAACTCCCCTATCTCAATCCTGGGCTCCTCCGGGAATCCCATACGCTCGAGGAACCGCGCAGTAGTCCCTGCATCGCAGCGGGAATGCCTCGCCGTACTCAGTCCTTCCGATGGACCTTCTCCTCGAAATGCACTGCAAGGAGGTCATCACTACTCGCAGGGATCAACCAATATCCCTCCGAGATCCAGAAGAGCTCCAAGATGGTCTCCACGCACGTGAATGTCAGAACGGAATGCACCCGTCCTAATTAAAATGGTCGATCAAGAAGATCCGAGGCTGAGTCGCCTCCTATAATATAACGTCCAAATGCTATTTGTCTCCGGCCGTAGCCCAACCATCTCGGCCGAGGCGGCCCAATCTCTATAACTCCCCGCATCGTCGGCAGATACGCAGCCCGCAAGTCACGGAAATATCGGCCGCTCCGAGTACTCCACTGGCATCATCAATAGAGAATCAGCTCACGCGCACCAATCCGCTTCCTCGAGACACGTCATAGAAGGATAGAAACTACAAAGACTACTGTGGTAATAATGTCACGGAGCCGCGTAAAGGCAGAGAATAACTTTCGATCAACCTCATAGAACCCAACCCGGGATCACCAAATATTGACATCATAGTACGACTTTGATGAAAGTCTCATGGTGGAGCCGTGACATTCCTGAACGGGTTCCCATCTAACAACTACCGATCTCCGAGGTCAGGACAATCGAGGAGATGATGTCGTCGGGCAGCCGACGTGACTGGTGACGGCTGGCACGAGTACACGACTACGGCCGTAGATGCGGCCCTCGCTGGAAGGTCGCCTCCTAACTCTCCCCTCGAGGCACAAAGGACGCGTACTGGGTCCCATCCTAGTCCTGAGACTGCTCTGATCCCGAGGCTCTCTGGACTCCGCCGGGATGAACCGGAACCGGGGCCGGACCTCTACCGGGCGCACTAAATCGACCCGAGGCCGAAGGCTGGACCCACCTCGAAAGTACGTCTCATAATCGTATCACCACACCGGAGTAAGGCTCCGCTGATGAAAATGAAAGCAGGGCACTACAGGGCTGCTCTGGGGCTCGTGGGCAGGAGACCAGGGCACGGCACGGTGACTCAAAGGCACGCAGCAGCTGATGTCGGGTGCCGGCCAGGTAAAGGGGCTCCGCCAGGTCGACCGGGAAGGGGCTCAGGTCAGCGATGGCTGGTGCTCTGGCGGTGTAGTGCAAGCAAGGAGGCGGCGGTAATGGCCAGTTGTTTCGCGCAGAGCGGCCGTGGTGTGCCTCGTGAGTGCGGGTTAAATGGGCCTGCAAAGTACGCTCAGCGCCAGTGGTCACACAGAAGAAGGGATCGAATGCCATAAGAGGAGGAAAGAAGTATGCGACAGACAACCCTCCTCCTTTTATAAGCTTCAAAAGGGTAAAACATGGGTTTATCATCAAAATTCGCTATTATGCTTAATTGGGGCTAACCCGCTTCCACCACCAAATCGACTTTCTGTGATTAAAAATGAAAATTAATATATTACTAAAAGTAAAATTAAAATTAAAATTAAGATATAGAATATATCTAATAATTTAATATAAGATAATATAAAATAATTACCAACTTACAAAAATGGAAAGTCATAAATTAGGAAACATACTTAAAAATAGCTAAAATGGAAATTGACTAAATTAAAATAAAAACAAAATTGTTGAACTGCAATTCTGGCTTTGAGAACACCAACCAGTTCAATATACCAAATACTCTCAAGGAGGGTCAAGGAGGATGATTCTTCAACCCCAGTGTACTGGTCGACTCAACGGGTGTCAAGTGTCCAATTATCGGCGTGGTCCTCACCGATGGCTTTTGAATTGAGTAATTGGTTTGCAGTGGGTGTTGATGGCAAGACCACACATCTCTTCATCTCCTCTACCGGGATAATTCTGCAATCTCCCGACACTATGTTTCCTCGCATATCGACATTTCCGAAACAACTTCATCGCTTATTGGATTTTGCTGTTCTGAAGAATCTTTGCCGTTAGTTCAAATGAAAGATGTTTAACTCCAAGGTCATGTTACCAAAGGTAAGTTGCATGACTCCAATTCCAAGAATTTATTATTGCATCAATGTGGCCGCAAATGGTCTTCTCCTAAGATGATCGCACATGATCGGGTTGTTCATTTGTAATCATGCTAGTTGTCAAGTACCACAAAATCTACTGGCAGTAGAATTTATCTATCTTCACTAAGACATCCTCAACTATCCCCCTAGGATTTTGACCGACCCATCTACTAATGATAAGGTGATGCTGGTAGGTTTAAGTTCACCTAAACCTAATCGCTTGTATAATCGAATACCAGACAGTTCACACCGCTCCTAAATCAAGCAATGATTTCTCTATGTAATTCCCACCAATATTGACCTAAATCGTGGGAGATCCCGGATCCTCAGATTTTACGTGGTATTTGCTTGGGATTATGGCAATCGACTGCTCGTTGAGAAATGCCTTTTCTCAATGCCTAACTCCTTCTTGATTATGCAAAGATCTTTCAAAATTTTACAAGCAGGACTTGCCTGACATGTCCAATGTGAGGCGTTAACCTTCACTCGCTTTAAGACTCCTTAAATGCCCGTCACGGATGCCTTCTTTCTACCTCTATGCCAGAAACGGAGGTACGCAGATTTACTCGAACTCTCCTTAGGAGAATATGCTCGATCGCAATTCTTCTCCCGCTGGGATTCTTCAATGTGCTTCGTACAGCCGATCAACCTCTTTTCCATTTCTCGTAATTATACCTTTAACCTCATCCATTCCCGAATTGTCGGATGATCCTACCTCATGGATTCCCTTCGTTTGGCATCGTCAGCGGAACCTTCCTCTTTCTCGCACTCTCTAAAGAACTCGTTGGATCTCGTGATCAATACCGTAGGTTATCAATTTTCTCGTTCGCACGCTTCCTAAGCCCATCTATTCTTTGTTCAAGCAGGCCTCACGTATCAACTTTTCGTGCGCTAATATTGATTTCCCTTCGCTTCTTCCACAAAGTTGCCTACCACCTTACTCAAATTCAATAAGGGCTTGGTGGTTGTGGTTGAAATTGGGGAACCAAGGCGTGGTTTGGCATGAAGTACATAGGCGGGGGTGGCACCGGGGAAGGGTTAAATTGATTCCTGGTGCCGGTGTAGGTATTTCCATACGGGGCATTGGGTTGTAGTGAAACTATATTGTCCTACGATGTTTTTATTCGACATCAAATCCTTCATTGAAGGGGCCATAGGACACTGTTCTACTGGATGTACAGGGGATTGGAAATTAGTGCAGGGATTGGCTTGTGCAGGATTTTCAGTCACTGCATGCACTTCATGGAGCCTTTTTTCCTTCAAGCTCCTCCACCTTCCTAGCTAAGGTTGAAATCCTAGCTTTCATTTCCTATATCCTCAGCGTGCTTATAAATCCCTCCTAGGGTTGGCTAAGGAGCCTCATTGTTTCCATTTCCACTGAGTTTGGCTCATCCAACCCTTAGAAGTTTCAGCCACATAATTTAAAAATCCATGACCCGTGAGGATGCTTCTTTGAAAATCTCCTCATGAACTTGAAGCTGCCTCATGGCGGGAGACATACCATTAGAAATGGTTACGACATCCAATATCAAACCCATGATGAGGGCATGAACTGTGGTCTCATAAATCTCTCTGACACGATAAAACCTCTATAATACGAAATTTTGCAAGGTATAAATTTGTCTTTTCAAATTATTGGTCTTATAATTCTTGAAGAATTTTTTAAAAACTCTTGCTTGCAGCTCATTGAGCTCTTATGGTTCTAGGCCTCAGTGAGTTAAGCCAAATCCTTAGCCTTGTCCTTTAGAATTGATAAATACTTTGTTAAATGAATCCATGTCCATCATTTCTTCCTTAAAGGTAGTGCATACTTCCTCAAATCCTAATATGAGTGTATGGATTTTCATTTTCCATACCATGGTAATAATAGAGATGAAGATGCAGTAGGGCCTCTTTGCTACATCTTTGCTTGGGAGAGTATGATGCGAGGAAGGGGCACTAACTCCTAGGAGGGTGGATGTAGTCCTCTCTACGTCGATCTATAAGTACATTGGATTCATTGGGAATTTTTGGTGACTCTCTTTGTATTCTTGGGCTGGAGTGGATCCATGGTATCGATTATTACAGCGGCTTCAGTGGTCGAGTTGTGTCTTTTGATTCTGTAGTCTGCCTGGTGTGTCTCTATCCTTTGTTGAATAAACACCTAGTACAAAGGTGTAGAGACAACAGAGCACCAACAAAACTTGGCAAGATTAGGGTTGGCTAAAATAAAGCGTGTATGAAAGAACAAAAACGATTGTAGTTCACGCAAGTGATGAACACTTGCGATTCTGACAAGCTGGGTGCAAAAGAGTTAAAGGTTACCTTCACTTGTGATGTTGATGCAGTACTTCAACTCATCATTGTGGTTTGGCACCATCCCACGACGCAGCGCTACTGTTGATTCGTGCCCGCATTAGGCTCAATTTGAATCAACAATGACTATATACCTAAGTTCCTCCCTACTGCGTGAGTCAGAAGCTCTTCTTGTATAGTGAATCTAGGAGTCGAACACGGGGATGGGTTTTCATCCTAAGAATGGTTGCATTAGTGCGAAGATAAGGCTTTTTGTTTGGACTTTTTGGTTTTGTTTCAAAAGCAGGTGTAGTGAGTTTGAAAATTTATATTTCTTGTAAAGGCCCGAAAGTATGTGTAGGTAACTTTGAAGATTTAGGTCACTAACCCAGTAACCCAGAAACAAATGTCCTCGGGTTTTATCCTGCAGCGTTATGACAAAGCAACCTATAGTCGAGCCCAACGGATCTATGTTTAACCTTAAACCTCACCCTAAAATCAACTCTTTTGAGTCAACACGAATAACATGCATCTATGGCGCTACAGTTTGAAACCCTAACATTAAACATCATTTGATGAAAAATAGTAAAGACCATCTAAAAAACCACGATTGCATCTAGCAATAAGTATACAACACAATATCCTAAAGCATGAGTAAGTATTGCCCCGAATCGCAACATTCAATGTATTCCAACCCTATTTTGAGAAGATAGGGGTCATAAACACAGTACCTGTAACTTTTAACACAAGAGGATAGCATATGCCGCACAAGCTAGCTTCCTTCATCTTCAAAGAAAGAAACCCCAGCCCAGCATCTCTTGAGTTGTCATCCTCGAGAGGGTGTTTGCGACTTAATCAAATAGAGAAAGGAGAGAGAAGAGAGAAAAGAAAAAGCACTTAGCTAAAACTACGAAAGATATTTACAAAAATAAAAACTTGCCAAAATTTAGCCCTCGATTTATTTGCTTAGGAGTTACAAAATGGGAGGGGCTTATAGGCCACCCGATGTATGAAAATACCATAAAGCCTAACAATTTTGCTAGAATTTAGGGACAAGGGAATGCATGCAAATTGAAGTCGGTTTGCATTAATTACAAGATGTGACAAAGCGGTGAATTTCGCTAAGGCATACAAATTTTGCTAGACGTAATTTTGCTAGAGCGAGATTTAAGCTAAATTTGAAATCACGAATGCGAAATCACAAATTTTAGCTAGAGCGATCTAACAATTTCGCTAGCTAAGCGAGAATTTACAAACAACTTATGAAAATTCTTAATGATGTGAAAATGCAAAATTTAAGCTAGGAATAGTGCTTAGGAATCTGGAGTCTAGCGAAATTCACAATTTAAGATTGCGAAATTTTCGCTAAAAACTGCGAATTTTCGCAATCCAGTAGTTACACCATGAATCTTAAAAGAAATTCCACAGAATTGCTGATTCTTCACTGCTTTGCCTCCTGTCCTCGCATTGATTTTTCTTCACTTTGCCTTCATTCTCTCTTTGATTTTGAGTATATGATTGATGGCTGACAATTGGGTTGATCTTCATGATTCATCATATGTCTCGATGCTCGAACTCGAGTCGCGAAAACCTAAAACAACCAAAAATAGCCTCTAAGCGGCATAAGTAGAGCTAAGAAGACTTGAACACTGGTGGCATAAATGACATTATTAGTGCGCAAAAAGCACTCAAAACCTATCTAATATAGGGTTCAAAATAGCACTTTTTGGGTACTAATCAAGTAATCATTTATAATCAGTTAGAAGGAGGTATGAATAGATTATATCATAATATGGTTAAGGCCACTAGGCAAGGAGAGAATAACCCATAAGTACTGAATCCACCAAGGGTTAACCCACTTCCTTAAGAAGCTAATCAACAATATCAAGCTCTAAGGGACTATCTTTCCTGAGTTGTTAGCTAGTGATTAGAGCCCCCTGATCAAAGCCAACCGGTTTGAAATTTAGCTCATGATCACGCTCCAACTAGTTCATTCCATCTAATTTAAGGGATTACCTAGTGAGGACCCTAATACGCACATCTCGAAATTTTTGGAGATATGCAGCATAGTGAAGTACAACGGAGTGATTGATGATGCTATAAGCTTTTGCCTTTTCCCATTCTCACTCATGGATAGTACGAAAAAATGGTTAAACTCTCAACAACTCGCTTCCATTGATACATGGGATGACTTGGTACAAAAATTCTTGGCAAAGTTCTTCCCACCAGCCAAGACAGCACATGTAACACCCCATCTCTGGTCCGACCCGATTGGCGACTCCGAACCGGATCCGGGATGCTCGTTTAATTCTTTTTTTTTTCGTTTTATTAAATTTTCTTTTTCAAAAATGTCGTGACGATCTAACAGCTGAATGGCGGATCGAACGGAGGCGGTTTCGCCGGCCGTTTTATTTATCTTATCAAAACGTTTTATTTACGTCATTTCATGTTAGAGTTCTCATTTATGCGGAAGCATTTTCAAATGTTAGGCCCATAAACATTTACATTTATACAAACACATTTACATTAAGGCATTTCATGCCCTTTAAAAAAAAAAAGAGTACAAAACAATAATTCTGAGTTTAACTCGTTTGATTACAAAATATCATTGATCAAGAATGCGATGTATGCACATGTTAGGGTATATATACTTATACACCGCAGGCTTTCTTTATGACTCTGCGCTTCTTGTTAGCCTTAACTACGTTCATGATATAACAGCATAATTAAAAACTACACGCTATTCATTTTCATGCTTAGTGGTTCTATACAGTTCTCTATCTAATACAACATGCTTTATTCAATCATGCTTATTTACTCTATTTTATTAATTAGTCGCCATAAATGGCCATATGCTTATACATTTTTATACTTTCATTTACAAACAACCATTTTCAATGCAACAATTCCTTCACAATTCAATTCATGAGATTTAAGCACATACTCACTTAAATATGTATTTGGTTTACAATCATTTTCACCTCGTCAAGTTTGTTATGTCACTTGACTCTTCAATTTGCTTTTCCACGGCCAGTTCGGCTTGGTGAATCCCGTCTTGTTTTTCATTCGGTAATGTGCTTACACATTTGGCAATTTCGGTTCATCATCATAACGGATGCCGATTGGTGCATCCCGCCAAGTGAGTAATTTAGTAAATGTCATACATCATCATGACGGATCTTAGATTCTTTCTTTATGCCGACCAAAGCCGGCAGGCAGGTCGCGTCAGAGGCAAGAGCACCAGGACCTTTCGTTTAAAATATAAATCAAATCCATTTTCTAGTTATCGTTTTATTAAAATTTCATTTCAAAAGTGTTCGGCCGAATCCCGACTTGGCTTTGGTTGGCGGATCAAGCGGGCCGGTTTACTCAGAGCATTTCCAATTATCTTATCAAAATATTTTTGTTTCGTTTTATTAAATTTTCAATTTTAGTAATTTCGCGGAAGCAATTCATTTTGGCAAGCCCATAAAACATTTAAAATTAACAAAAGATTCATAACGTTTACATTTAACAAAATGCCTTTACAAAAATAATGATCCAGAGTTCAAAGTTTACAAAATGTCAATGTTCGAAAGAAATGGAATGGCCATATGTGGAGGCGTACTCGTAATTCCTTCTCTATGACTCTACAGGCTCTCCTCGATCTTGGGTGCTTGCTTGATATCTATCACTTTCGGTACTGCGCATTGATAAAAACAATCGCTAAGCATTTCATGCTTAGTGGTTTCTCTGATTAATATTCCATTTCGTTCATATAAATCATGCATTTATCAAAATAATGCCTTTATACAATATTAGTGTAATGTAAAGATACTTATACAAATACACTTTTCAATACCATCGTTTCGTTGTTCGGTTTGTGATTCCACATATAACTATAGAATTGACATCCCACGGCCAGTTAGTTGGTAGATCACGCGCATTTCTGTCATTGATAGTAATGTGGTTTCACGTCAAATATTACCGTCTCACATATGACTATAGAATTCGACATTCACGGCCAGTTCGGTTGGTGAATCACATCTGTTGTCGACCGGGCTAGTAATGTGATTTAAATGTTCAATAATGCAGTCTCACCTTAATTATAGAATTTGACATTCACGGCCAGTTGGTTAGTGAATCTTGTCTGTCTACGTCATTGATAGCAATGTGATTTATGTTTATCAATTGCGGTTACCTTCATGAGGTCGGTTGGTGAATTAGTCATGTTAGTCGATCGATAAAGCGGTTCAAATCAATTTACTTTTATGCAATAAATTCACTTGTAGCTCAAATACACGCATACATGCCAATATTTATCAAACATTTCAAATACTAATCATTCGAATCAATATATATGTATATCGCAAATAGAAACAATATGAAAATAAAGACGAATAAGAACAAATAGAATAAAGAACAAGTATAGAACAAACCAATTATCGATTATATTTCTTTCAGTATCAATCCACAAATTCGATTATCGTCTTACTTCACTTACTGATCAAATACAATTTATTCACTCTTAGTGATTCATGAATAATCATACTAAACGAATATCGCGAGATGTGAGAAGCTTTGCGAAATTGTGAATATCTTGATGCGTTTTATTAGTCTCATTCTTATTCCTCTGAGTCTACTTTACTTTAGAAATTGGAATCGTCCTATCGGATTATCCAAACTAAAGTTATGACATTTTCATGCCAAACTAGTCAATTTACCGATTACACTAGGGACAGTTTGTATTACTCATTTTACGGGGTCTTAACTTCATATTTGACACTAGATCTTTGTACTCGTTCAAAGCTAAGGTGCTAAGGGTTCTATTCCAACTGGAATCACCCAATTCGAATGAAACTTAAGATATTGAAACAACCGGACTACTCTATGTCAGGCGATCTGTGAGAATCGGCAGGAACATGGCCCCATTACTGAGTGAATTTTGGGCCATGCCGGGTCAGAATATGACGATGTCTATTGCTATGTTTGGTTATCCTTAGAGGTATTATTTTAATTGGCCACTTAGATCCTCAAATCGGATAGAAGCTATAGAAAGTTATAATGAAATCTGGTAGTCAAATAGGAAACGGAATGGGGTGTGGTACATATCTAAAATGTGGTACCATCTAGTCTGCAGTACTTTCAAGCCCAAAAATGACCCAGAACCAAAGTGTACGTGCAGGTTGGGGGGTGTACCAATTACATGTCTCATCTGAAGAAGTACCCCAAGATACATTGTTTTTTATTGTTTTAAATGTTACAGTGCTGTCGACTCTGCAGCCCCAAACACACATCAAAGACCATTCAATATATCTCTTATAACTATAATATAGTTTCTCACTTTCATTACTTATCTTATTTCTAAAAATCATCATGAATTACTCGAACCCACTCTAATATAGGTATGTATTTTATAAACCAAATACAAGAATTTGTTAGGGTTTAAGTTATTGACACTTTGCTTTGCAATTAAACCTTAAATTCAACCTCGAATGGAGGATTCATGTTTCTACCATTTGGGGTTTTACCCTCTTAACCTCCAACAATTTAGGGTTTGTGTGATCTTCCACAAAACCTGAACAAGGAGGGAACATTCATCAGGCAAGGCCTTAGGAAATTAAAATACACTTGATCCCGAGTTGAAAACATACCTTATTGATCTTATTCTTCTCATAACAGCCTTCTTCCTCTTCTTCTCTCTTTTCCTCTCCTCTCTCTACAGTTTAAATTACCTCCAAAATGAGACGAATTTTTATCTTATCATGTTTGTTAAGGCCATGTTTGGCGAAACAAGAAAATCCATTTTTTTGTTTTAAGTTTTCATTTGCATTTAGATTATGAGCTCCTTTCTTTTTGCAAGCTTCAACTTCGCATATTCTAATTTAGCCCCCCTCATTTCTCTGTAGCTGTAATCCAACTTATTTTATTTCTAATGTATTTGTCTCTACTCCTTTTAGTTTCTATATCCCTTGAAATTTTCAATTTTATCCACTTGTTTGTTGTGCCCAAATTTAAGGGTTCACTAAATTTATCATTTCATAACTTGTCAATTTATCAATTTTCGGAAAAACCAGTTAGCTCAATTCATACTGATAACATAATAAAATTATTATAAAAATTCTAGAATTATTTTGAAAGCGTCACATTTACATCCTTAAGTGGGTGCATTTGTAATATAATTCTTCCCCATCATAAGCGGATCTTTGGAATTTAGTGCACATCTCGCCAAATTAGGTCATTAATAATTCACTTAGATTAATTTATGTCTAATATGGCAATATCATTTGGTCAAATAAATGCACAAGCAAATATTTGACAATTCATGTTTCTATTTCAAAACATTATGCGATTTGGATCACCACCATTTTCAATTAGTATGCATATTTATACCAATCATTTCACATTTACATAGTAAACTATAGTACATTTGTAGTAAGGATAGAGGTTGGTAGAAAAACCAGAATTATCGATCCACATATCTCTTTCGATACGATTACATCGTCGGGTTATCGTAAGCAGAAGCACTGATTGCGTACCAAAATTCTCACATCTTGTGGTTAAACAAATAATCATTATTGTGAATATCGTCAAAGGCGAAGCGCGAAGTCTGGTATTTTCCATAGTTGTTCTGTTTGAACCCCAGATTAAACCCCGATAGGGTCCACTAAACAATCGATTATGATAGGCTCCATGATTGAAGAATAAAAATCGGGGTTGCGACGGTGGTAGGTACCACTTTATTTGTCTTGGTACCGGTCCCTCCTTCAATGGAGTAGGGTACCACTTGCCCTCTATGCCATGGTCGTGCCCATACGTACCAGGTACACCCTCCTGGAGTTTACTAGAAAATCCTCGAATTTTGGCATTTCTCACCCATTTTTCTTTAATATACTTCCAAATCCATCATTCATCAAAACCACCATAGAATTCACCCAAAAATAACTCAAGAGTGATTGAAGAATCAATAGGCCTTTTTCTTAAGTTAGGGCTTTTCCCACACAAATCAAAATCACAAGATTGAAGTTAAGTTTTGTTTTCTTACCTTGAATATTTTCTAATCTCCTCTTGTAGGTTGCTTGATCTGTAAAAACAGAGCTGAAACTCTGTCCCACGAAAATCACTCATTCTTGCAAACCTAGCTTTTTCCACTTTTTGCTCTTATTCTCTCAAGCGTGTTTGCTAAAAAATGAGCATCTAAAGACCAAATTTAGTCTTTTAAATCCTATCTGCTCATGCCTTGTTTGGCCCTGAAAAATGCATTCTTTTGATAAGTTTCTCTCTAATTTATATAGCTTATAAATCTCTCTAATTGCCTTCAGGCTCAATATTCACTCGGACCCTACCGATAATTTGCCATATGGCCATAGGTCATTATTTTACAAATTTTTCCACTTTTGCCCTTTTTACACTTGGGTTAATTTCTGGGTTCAATCAATTTTCATTTATCATATACTATTTGCATTTGTCTCTTAGCCATATAATAATTTATTTAATATTCATTTAACAATTCTCAGAAAATACCCAAGATGACTCAATTTATACCTTGAATATATAATCATTTTTATTATAAAAAAATTATAGGAATTATTTTGGGATTATTCTGACCGCAAACTACGTAGCGGAAATAAATAGCTTCATGCAACATGAAAGAGAAGTAATGTCTGAAGCTTGGGAGAGATACAAAGGGTTGTTGAGAAAATGTCCTCACCATGAGATATTGAGATGGTTGCAAGAAACTAATTCTATAATGGGCTAAACAACACCTCTCGAGTCATTCTTACAGTCATCTCGAGTTGGAGGATTCATTTAGAAAAGAATGATATTGATGAATGCGAGTTTTTAAAGGAAATGGAAAGCAACAACACACTATGGCTAAGCGAGAGAGTTCAACCAGCAAAGAGGGTGGATGGAATTCATGATTTAGATGTTTTCACCAACACAACCTTCAAATTCTATTCCCTCTTGACTAAGTAACTACATAGCCAACATACTTGGCCAGTGACCTTGTGTGCATGTACTCATCTTAATACAGGCCTATAGTAATCCTTATCAGAATTTAGAATGTTAGAGAGGGAATTCCTTTGAACAAATGATAGTTGAACAATCACAACATGTTGGGGAATATACCAAGCATAATAATCCATACAACAACTAATATAATTTGAGGTGGAAGAACCACCCAAATTTCTGGCAGAAAAAAATCGGTTAAGCGCACATCATGAGCGCTAAACCCACGACAAGGAGGTCAGATCTAGAGGAAGCAATGACAGAATTGGCTAACTCTCATGTGAATCTAGCTAAGTCTCAAGAAGAGCTACTGACCGCACACACAATTCATAAATGAAGCAAGGACAAATTTTCAGAATCAAGAAGCCTATATACGAAGAGACTCAGGTGAGTCAAATCGCTCAGATGTTATCTAAGAGGCAGTTAGGTGCTTTACCAAGCAATTCCGAGGTGAAACCAAGGAGGGGAGGCATGAAGCAATGTAATTTGATCAGATTGAGAAGTGGAAAAGGCAGTGAACCAAGAAGACCTAAAGAGGTTCGAAAAGAACTAGAGCTACCATTATAAAAAAAAAGGGGCAAAAATTTATTGAACAGGTGAG
The DNA here is from genome assembly GCA_016808115.1 of Tetrastigma voinierianum. Taxonomy (NCBI): domain Eukaryota; kingdom Viridiplantae; phylum Streptophyta; class Magnoliopsida; order Vitales; family Vitaceae; genus Tetrastigma; species Tetrastigma voinierianum. The sequence continues at coordinate 104,138 of JAEQBH010003556.1, forward strand.
AAAACAAAGGTCTAATTTATTTCTGGATGACCCACCTCCCTATGTCCCACCAATCACATTCCCTCAAAGGCTTTGGAAGCATCAACAATACATGAAATTGGTCTAAGATGTGAAAGAGAAAGTAAAGGAGAAAAACCCAACACAAGGGCTAGTCAAACTCGTTAAGAAGGATGAATTCCCTACATCTCTTCCAAGTGAGGAAAGTAAGAAGAAGCAAGTGATGAATCAACCCTCACAAGAGCCAACTCCGAACATTCCATATCCCCAAAGACTAACGAAGGGTAAGTTGGAGCAAAAATTTTCCAAGTTTCTTGATATCATCAAGAAACTTCACATAAATATACATTTTATAGATGCTCTTGAACAAACTCTAAGTTATGTGAAGTTTATGAAAAAGATCTTGGCTAATAAGAGGAAGCTTGGAGAGTATGAGACAGTTGCACTCTTTGAGGAATCCAATGCCATATTATAGGAGAAACTACTACTAAAGCTCAAGGATTCAAGAAGCTTCACAATCCCATGTTATATTGGGAATGTTGTATTTGATAGGGCACTTTGTGATATGGGGGCTAGCATCGATTTCATGCCTCTATCCATATTTAGGAAGCTTGGTTTGGGGAGAAATTTGGTAGGCAACAATCACCTAAGTGCGAATCGATTCTTTAAGCACCCTAGAGGCATTATTGAAGATGTGTTGATCAAGGTTGATAAGTTCATATTTTCAGCAGACTTCATCATCTTAGATATGGAGGACAAAGGGATCCCAATCATTCTTAAAAACTGGAAAGGCCCTCATTGATGTTCAAGCGGTAATTTACGAAGTTAAAGTCTGAAAGGAGGTGGCCTTGGCGATGTAAAGGTGGCAAGTATCTAGATGATGAAGTTTATAGCGATCTTGAGATGAGGACTAGGATAAAGGCTAAGAGTTGGGGAGCCCACAACAACAAAGCCTTATTCATCTTTGACCCACCATGAGGAAGTTCAGAGGTAGTCAGGCTGAATTTATAAAACAAGCACTTCTTAGGAGGCAACCCAAGTTCTCTCTAGAAATTTATTTTTATTTTTATTATTCTTAGTCTTCTTTGTCTTTTTTCATTTTTTGCTATTTTTTCTAAATTTAGATGTTTTGTCTTCATAAGACTTGACTTGCTTGATCTCATGTTTGGTGTTTTAGATGTAATTTGTAGGGATTGATACGGTGCTTGTAATAGAAATGAGCAATGAGGAATAGGGCTATATAGGGAAAGAAGGCGCTCCGGAACGCCTTAGCGTGCACTTTGCACGCCTTAGCGTGCACTTTGCACCTGTAGGCGTTAGTTTAGAAGACGGATCGGCGGTTGGAGCGCTGGGGTGCGCCGCGTGCCTTCTTTGTAAGCGCCTATCCTCCATCATAGGTACTTGAAAACCTAGGCGTACCACATGAACACCTCAACGTTCACTGATTGGTGTGAATCATACAAGCATTTATAGTGTGTTTTCCAGGTTTTTATGTAACCTAAATGCGAGATTCACACTTATATTCCTAAAGATTACACTAATAGCCCGTTTGCTTATGTTTTGCAGGATTAAAAGGAAAATCAAGCAAGGAAAGGGCAAAAAGCTAAGAAGGAAGAACTTGTTGTTTGAAGCACTGGTTTGTTGAGGCGAGGAGGTTTGCCAAGGTGAAGAGAATGCTTCGCTGCGAGCAAGCAAAAGAAGAAGCCTCGGGTTTGCCTCGACGAAGATACCCTTCGTTGAGGCGAAGAAGGCATTGATCAGAAGACACCCTCGGGTTTGCCTTGGCGAAGCATACCTTCACCATAAAGGAATATTATCTAGATTAAAGACACTTGACCCTTTGCCAAGGCAAAGAACATCGGGCTAGAATAGAAAACTGATTCATCCTGATGGGTGTATCACCCCGGAATCAACAATATTTACATCTTAAAACTCCCTCACATGTCGTGCAAACTCTGCAGTATAAGCGGCTCTAAATTCGGTCAGGATAGGTTTTCTTCGTGCAAAATGATTTACAGTTGATTGAAAATGGTGTTTTCACTTTGGATTTAGGGTTTTTATAAAAATAGTGGAGTTGATGGTTTGAAAGACTAGAAATGTGGTGAAATAAAGTGTAAAAGAACTCCTTGAAGTATCAAGCCACTGGGCTTAGGGTTCTAGGGCAACTGAAATGTCTTCGGGTCCTTTTCCTCGCGTTGGGGAGGATGACCTGATCATTTCGAGCGGATCTTTGTTTAGCTATAAAGCTAGACAAAAGTTTTTTCTCCTAAGATACAACACATTTATGGTTCATTAATGTTTCAAAGTAGTGAAAATGAGTCATGACCTAACTGCGGGAGGCAAATAAATGGCAACTAAGTAGGCATCGGGGATCTAGCGGTAAATATCCTTTGAAGCCTTAAAGCTTGCCCGTCTTGTGTCAAATTTACATCACTGATTTAAACCTAAAGTGAGATGCGAGACATAAATGAAGCTGTCATCTGCGTTGGCGGCAAGGAGGGCAGTGTTTTACCTCGACAACCTTGACCCGGTGACCCTCCTCTTCAAAGGATGAGAGGTTTAGCTAAGCATCCCTTGAGTAGTCACATCTGGGGGTGTTTGGCGGGTGAGAAAGTCTGAGAAAGGGAGAGAAAGTGAGGAAAATGCGAGTAGCGGGAGAAGTTAAGAAGCTTTGGCCCCAATTTTATTGATTGATAGTGATTGACTGGTTTTACAGAGCTTGATTGAGGCTTATATACTGCTCAGAGTCAAGGAAAATACAAAAAAAAGTATGAAACAACAAAATTACATGGAGGATAATTTGGGAAAATATCCGCAGCGGTCGAAAGGTGGTGTGAGACGGCCAAAAGCTGAGGCGGCTGCGGGATTTAGCAACCCTGCCAGGGAGTGCAGCGGGTTGCGGTCACTTAACCTTTGCAAAATCTCTACAATGCTCCTCTCTTCTTTGCCACAGCTCCAGTGCCTTCGGCTTGTACATGCAGCCCCGAGTTCGGCTCAGGTTCTTGCGTATTTAGTCGACTCGATAATGTGATGTAAATGGCTTGCAAAACTACAAAAATATCCACAAAATATGATCAGTAGTATATCCGGGACCTTAGTGTGTCAATTGGGTTATTTAAGTTGATTAGTACACAAAAGGTGCTCAAAACCTGCATTAAACAGGGCTCAAAATAGCACTATTTGGGTACTAATAAAAAACCTCGCATTTTTAGTCCATTTTTGGCCCACTTTCCATTCTATAAAGATATGTATTTGAGACTTGTTGAGGGTTCAGTTTTTGAGAGGGAGAACACCCTCCTTAGGGTTTCTCCTCTCTTCTTCTTGAAACACTTAGGGTTTTTGATTTTCTTTAATTTTACTTTGTTTTTGGCGCTGATTTTTGAAGAGCTAGCTACTAGAGCGTCTTTTGCAGGCGTGGTGTAGATTTTGAGACAAATTTCATCTCTCATTTGTTTTGTATCTCCAAACTCTACTATATTTGTCACTCTTTCAGCATTATATTTATCTTAAATATGATTTTGTTGGATTACTTGGTTGCAATGAGTAGCTAAACTTCCCTCTAGGGTTGATTGTTGAAGTTGATGTATGGTTTATATATTTTATGATGATTTTGTGAATTCATGCTTGTGTGGATGTGTAGTTGGTGTAGTTCTTGGATTATAATGGTTTAACTAATTAATCCCATCTTGAGTGGGTCTTGATCCCATTACTAGGGTATCCTTGTTGATGCTAGGATTAAGCCTAAAATCTAGTCTGGTCTCTTAAGGTATGAATTAGTTAATTGAAATACTAATTAACCTAATCAAAGAAGTCTAGGGAATTGGGAATGTCTAGTACTAAATGGATTTCATTAGGAGTAGCACCATCTTAGCATTATATGAGGATCGTATGGACCGAGAGGTGATCGATCCGAGCGTAGTCTGGGTAGTCTGACATGGACCCGAGGTGACTTGATAGGATTCCTGAAGAAGCGCCTTAGAAAAGTATCACATTTAATGACCTAGATGGATAGAAAGGAGAATAGGGGAGTTAGTGTGAAATTGAGGAGACACGAAAGTGCTTCATCACCAGATTTCCTTGGACAAACACAAATATATTTTCCTTAAACCAGCACTTCATGAATATAAATCATAATTGCATCAATGGATATAATCAGCTTTAGTATCCTTCCCTACCGTTTTTCTTTAAAATCAACCCATTTACTTATGAATTTTTAAAAATCAATTTTAGATTTGTTTTGTTTTAGTTTAGCTTTCTTTTAGATAATCACATTCAGATCATCAGCCTTCACGCTCGAATAGTGAACAACCCGGTGTAGAAATTGCTCGATCTAGTTAAAACCACACCTTCCCTATGGGATCGATATTTGGACTTATTAGTCCACTGTATTACTTGTGCGACTCGTGAGCTTATGGAAAATCGCTAGCAGGTTTTGACCTCTCTGTGAGGACTTAACCTGATCCTTTGGTAGCTCTGTGGTGCTTAACATTCACCCTGTCCCTATATTACATCCCTTCCTCGTGACAGAAGTGATACCAATTAGCCTTGGCACCTCAGGGAAGTTTCCTCTCCTCTCATATTTCGTATTTCATATCCTTTATTAAGCATTGAGAACAGTGCTAGGTTGTAAGTTTGGGAAAGAAAATGCTTAGTTTGTCCTTTTTTTTCTCTTTATGATGGGTTGAGTTTGAGTCATTTTATTTTGAGTCCTCTGCATGTTTAGATTTTTTAGCATACTTTAGGTTGTGGTTTTCTTGTTGCTAGTATACTTAGGTTGTGTTTGCTTTGTGTCTATTAGTTAGTTATTGTTTTAAAAAAATGATGTGCTTTGTGGTTAAGGCCAATGACAAGACTTGACTACACTAATTTTAGGTTGTGGAAAGCAAGAGCTTAGCCATACATATTTACATAACCTCTTCATTGGACTAGTCTTGTTAAAGAGCCCTAAACATATGAGCACAAAATCTGCCACCTAGGAAGTTCTTACCTTAGAGAAAATTTATGCAACCTATCATCCTTGGAGATTTCAAGAGTTCTATAACTTATTCTATTATCACTCAAGGCGAAATCCTAGGCAACATAATGATTAGGAAGTAACTTAGGTCATTTGTGGACCATTTGAGCCTTTCAAGCCATCCTACACATGATAATATCCTTAGTCTCCTACTTGAGCTTAATTAGCCTAGTTCTTTCATGATTACCCACAATATAACTCCCTTACCCTAAATGAATTTTCAGATCTCAAAAACCCCATTTACCCATTGTTTTTTTATGTTCTGCAAGGAAATATTTATGAGCTATGAAATAGTGGGATGCATAGTTTAGTGAAAGAAATATAAGGAAATGATGAAGAAATCAAAGAAAAAAAAAAGCAAAGAAAAGAAGTCAGAAAAGGCTAAAGATAATAGGGTGAGTAGGCTTGGTTTGTAGCGCCTCATTACCTTGAGTAATTAAATTCGAAGAGTGTCTCAACACCTATTACCCTAAGGAAAACTGGTTTGGGAGCTATTGATTGAAAGCTCGCTAAGGTAGGAGAAAACTTAAGGGAATTGAGCATTGCATCACTCACCCAACCATATATACTCACAAGATAAAAAAAAGAGTATTGATGTAGTTTGATGAAATTTAGTAAGCACACGAGTTTGGGGATGCTTAAAAGTGTTGGTAAGCTCAAAAGAAAGAGGAAGAAATGCATGACTATGAGTAAGTGCAAACCACCATTATACTTGAAATATACCTAGCAATTTTCGACATGTTTAGAAATTTTGTAAAGCGTAATTTAGATATTTCGTAGTCAGTACGAAACATGGAAAATTAGATACCGGAATTTATGTCTGAACTTAAGGACAATATTGTCATTTTATACAAAAGGGAGCATAAAAGTTATAGTTGATAAGAATAGAGGCTAAAAACAATATAATGGGAAATTTGGCCAAATAATCAAGAGTTGGAGGGTTTATCAAGGCAGTGCCAAAACCTTAAGTATAAATAGGAGAGACCAAAATAGCCCATTTTTGGTCTCCCAGACAAGAAGGATCAAGCAGGAAGAAGAGGAAGAGGAAGGGAAGGAAGGAGGGAAGGAGAGAGAGAGAGCAAAGGCAAAATTGTGAGATTTTGTATGGATTCTCTGACTTTTGCATGGAAATTATGGATTCTTGCATGATTTTGGTACATAGATACTTGGACTTGGATTACTGGGGTTTTTTAATTTGGACATTAATTTGGTTAGATTATCTAGGGTTTTATTGAAGACATCTAACTCTAGGTACTAAGGAAATTTACGTTTGACCTAGTGGTCGTAAAATTAGTAACTGGAATCCTTCACAATTCCAGGTTTTGTAGAATTGGGTGAATTTTGGTTTTGGTCTAGTTCACACACAGTCAAAAGTCATTTTAGAAGTTGTTTGGAGGATTCATGTAGTTTTGTTAAAGGATGTAATAGGAGTGATCTATGAAAGTACTTGAAAATGGAGAAAATACACATTATGGGCAATTTTTAGGTGACATGTAATTTTACAGACATGTACCCGGTCTGATTTAAGGTTATAGTCATTTTTGTGACATATCTGGAAATCTGAGTTAGACATATATGGAAATACACATATATTTGACAGTGTTCTTATTTTATCCATAACATCAACATCAGTTTGGGAGTGATTCAGTGGATAATTAAACTAGACTTCAAGGAGGAACTAAACATCAGACATGAACCATCGAGTTAAATATTTGCCCAAAATTCGCGAGTGGGCGCCTCCATTAGATTAGCCAGTTTTGATCATAGAGTAGTCGGATTGTTTGGACGTATCTAGAAATTCCGTGCTCAATTTTGGTGATTTCAGTTGGAGGAGAGCTCTTGATACCTTAACTTTAAAGGGTACAAAGAACCAGTGTCAAATGAGATAAGAATGTGCTGGAAAATGAATATTTATTTGTTCCTCGGGTAAGAATGTTAGCCAGGCTAGTTGGCATGAAAATGCCATAACTTGAGTTGTGATCCAGGTGGAATGATTCCAATTTCTAAGTAAAGTTGATTCATCGAGGAACAAGAATATATGGAATGATGTGTGAATCGTATAAGTATTCTACGTATAAATAAATGAAATGCCATATGTAAGAGGAGCATGAAATAAGGAAAGTAGGAAATGCAATGTATGTATAAATATGCTCCTTGAAACATAGATTTGATATGAAACATGAAAGCGAATTTGGAATATGAACATGAACATGAACATGAAATGGCAATATATCATAAAAACATAAAATGTGGCTAAGAAGGCCTGCTATAAGATAGTAAATTCTTGAACTAAAATAATTATAAAATTGCCTAAGGCCCAGGTTATTGAAGATGACATGGCACCTATGTTACATGGGCGAGGCCGTATACGTGCCGATTACTCACGATTAGTCTTGACGGCACTCTCGTCGATGCTCCGGCACGGTAGTATAGGTACTCTCTGATTAGTCGCGGCTGGCACTCGGTCGTCTTCGGCGCGTGTTAGTATGGTGCTCTCTGATTAGTCGTGACCTCTCTGTCGGTGCCCGGCACTCTGTTTTGTATTCTGGCTCGATCGCATCTTTGTACCTTGAATTACTTAATCTTTGTGTCCTACTCATTCCATATTATTGGTCTGAACGTCGACGAATTACGCATTACAAGACTACGAATAATGAATAAGAATAAAGAAATGAATATAGTAGATCTGAATGTACCTCTGTGCCTCTGTATATGTTACGCACGTGTACCTGGGTACCTCTGTATTTGCTCTGTAGTACCTGCGGGTGCTTTTGTACATGAAATATCTCTGTAGTACCTACGGGTATCTCCGTATAATGAAAATGTGTAGTACCTACGGGTACTCTCGTATCAGTAAAATAAGAATAAGTTATGTAGTGCCCACGGGTACTCTCGTATCGGTAAAAGAAATGCATTGCTAAGTTACGTAACTCCTACGAAGTCCAGATGAACTCAGTCTATTATAAATTATAAAATCCAGGTAGTACCTCACGGGTACTTTGTATAATGAATATGTGTGAGTACCTCTGGATACTTTTGTATCTGAATAAACAGAATTCCTCGAGAGGAGATCTGAATAAGCATAAAAAACTGTTATAAAGCATAAGAGGTGTATGTAGAGTCTAGATGTTTCATTATGAGCCAAGTAGCTCTGTTTGTTGTAGGATATGTTCACAGATATGTATGAAGCACAGTATATGTATTTGATGTGATGTACTCGAAGGACAATGTCAGTACTGTATAAAATCAGTCTTACCTTATATGTGATATGATCCACGATCTGATTACGACTTATCTCGGTACCTACAGGTGCCTTCGTACAAGAATAAGATCTGAAATTCAAGAATCAATTATAGCTTACAGTACAGGAATCTGTAAGGCAAGAATAAGTTACGTAACCATAATTATAAGATCAGTAAAAGGCGAGAATAGTTACGTAACTAGAGTATAAGATCCAGTAAGGCGAGGAATAAGTTACGTAACACAAGTATAAGACGCAGTAATGCATGTAGAAGTTACTTGTAAGACAAGTATAAGATGCGAAATGCATGTATTAGTTACGTAATACAAATTATAAGATTTGAAATACAAGAATAAGTTCGAGTAATACAAATTATAAGTTAAAGTAATGCGGGATATGCTTCATTAGTACAAGTTAAGATCACGAGTACGATTATAAGTTTTGTAGTACTTACAGTGCTTAGGTATAAAGAATAAGTTCGGCAATGCCGATTATACGTTAGTCATATCTTTGTAGTACCTACGGGTAACGAACAAGTATAGACTCAGTGAAGTATAAGTATAAGCTTTGTTGTACCTAAAGGGTACCTCGATTATAAGCATAAGTTACGCCCAGACTCCCTACGGGAGATTTAGAGAGATATAAGTGCAGTGTAGATGAAGTATCGGTCACGATAGAAGTCAGATATATATATATATATATATATATATATATGTCCTTTGGTAGTCTGAATAAGTATCGTCACATTCTGACATAAGTATGTGTCCTATAAGGGATGAGTATAAGAATAAGTCGGTACAGTGTAAGACCCAAGTAAGTATAAGTTTGTTATAAGTATAAGTATATATGCAAAATTGTTATATGATAACAAGTATATGTATTAGTCTGTTATATGAATTCCTGAAGATTCCGATATCTGTTATTGTTTTATGTTATTTGTGATTAAGTATAAATGCATGTGTTTCTGTATAAGATATGTTTCCGCTAAAGCGTAAAAAACTTAACACGGAGTTTTAATCGGTGTAAGAGTATAGGAGAAGGCGTCTGAAAACATCAGCATCTGATTGGGCCTTACACTAGTAAGGGTTCATCACGATAAAGTTCCATGCTTTGAATAATTTGAAATCTCCATAGTTTTTGTATATGTATAAGTAAATGGGACTCAAGACAGTATGTATGTATTGACAATGTAAACACCACCACGGTGGTAGTTTTATTTTGTATTTTTGTATATGACATTTGGATTTTGTTATAATACTTGGGCCCACCAATGTTTGGAAAAAAAAAATCAGGTAAAGGAGTCGATTATGGTCGTCACGGAAGCCGGTTCGGATCCATGTCCGGGTCGAGCGGGAATCAGGTGTGACAACCATTATACTCCATATCCTACCCTTAACCATAGCCTTACATTACAAGCTAATTAAAAGAAGACTGTCGATCCACGGGGGTTGTGTGGAGCCCATATTAGTGGAGAGTGATAAGAAAAATAAGCCTATGAAACTCGAAATTTCACCATACAGAGATCAACCATTCACCTAAGGATGTATAAATTGATCCAGGTTGCAAATTACTAGTGAAGCATAGTATCACACACACACACACATAGGGTCTCTTAGCAGAGCGAGCCAGGCTAGGTTGATCATTCACTTTAGGCAATACCTCGAGTTTTCCACACCCTATAAGTAAGTGAAGTCCTTGAGGCCATTAAGAACAAGGCACTAACCCAATGAGCACCTGATTTCAAAATAACATGTCCATATTTTATTTATTTATTTCTTGTTTTCCAAGTCAGTCTTAGTTTTTCTCGAGGACCAACAAAAGTTAAGTTTAGGGAGTTTGATAGGTGTATTTCACACCTATTTTATTGATGCCACAACTTGAGTTTTTATTATATTTTTATGAAGATATGCCTTATTCTAATCCCATTAATGTTTGTTTTGACAGGAAAAGCATGTTCGAAAGAACGATGTAAAGTTGAGCCTTAAAGGTCCATCAAGACACACCCTGGAATGCCTAGGCATTCCATATTGAGAGTCTAGATGTTCAAGGATCCTACAACAACTCCAAAGCCACTGTTTGGAATGCCTAGGCACTCCTTAAGAACGCCTTGGCGTTCACATGCACAATCTCATATCAAGTCTTTGGAACGCCTAGGCACTCTATAGGAATGCCTAGACACTCCAAAGGAATGCCTAGGCACTCCACAAGGATGCCTTGGCACTTTCATGAGAGTCTAGCCACCTTCTCACCTGCAGGCAGGGTGCTCCCGCAAAGGAGAATGCCTAGGTGTGGGTTGATTTTCTCCAAGTCAGATCCTTCTACCTTAATAAAGCAAAATTTGGCTATAAAATGGGAAAGAAAAGACCTAGTTCTGGGGAACAAAATAGGGAGAACGACGATGGGAGATTAGGAGACGAAGATCCTTCATCAAAACCCATATTTTCCTCTCTTATTCTCTATGTTTTCCTTTATGTTTTTGTTTTCTTCCATATCTAGGATGTTCTAAGTTATTTTTCTATGAATAATGGTTTAAGGTTTGATTTGAAATCCCTTTGATAAACAATTTCTATTATATTAATTATTTCATTCAGCTTTTAACGCTTGCGAAAACTTAATCACTATTTGCATGTTTTTATCAGTTGATTTGAGACTAAGAAGTAATGATTGAATGGGATTATGGATGGAATATCATGTGAATGTCATTGCCTAGAGATACGCATGACTCATGTGTGGTTTTGGGAGTAGTTAGGCTTAGTGCTTCCTATAGACCTAGGGCTTGAGGCAAAGATGCGATAGCGGGGTCTTGTGGATAGGTCGTTGATGCTTGAGAGAGATCAATGATAGGATAAGACTGATGGAGGCCGTATTATAGGATTTGAGTATCATTAGTTTGATTGAACCCCTCTATTAGGATTGATTTTAGTGAATTCGTAACCTTAGGTTTTTCTTATCTTGATTATTTTGTATTTCTAGATTGTCTTGGTAATTAAGGAATTTCCTTTGAATACTTAGTTCGTAGAATTAGAATCTCATTCCCAATTTCGTTCATCCAAACAAAATTAGGGTTAGACTAGATTAGTAGTTAATAGACGCAGTCCTCATGGGTTCGACACTCATCTCATCACTTTATTACTTGTTCATGACACGTACTTGTGTAAGAAATCGCACAACAAGATTTAGTGAAGAAGGTAGGCAAGAGGCACTTGACACTTGTGGTGAAGATTTCCATTTCATTTGACAAACATTTTACATCTCGGCCATATACAATGAAGAGTAATTAAAAAATCTTACAAAAAAAAAAAATCTTTCTCTTTTATCATTTGTCTTTTTTTTTTTTTTTTTTCTTTCTCTTGAAGGCTAGAATTGGGGATCGAAATGGGCGGATTAAATGAAGCAGATGTCTCCACTTTGGTCTCGTTAATGTTCGGACAGCTGGTTTGTTATCTAAATTGCTTAGTTGTCACGGTGTCGACAAAGAAATGATCAAGGCTGGTTGACGATGTTGTCCCAAAAGCAAGTGCTTTAGTCTCTTGCAATAGTCTAGGCTTGGCTGTGATTGTAGTCCTTGGATCGGAGTCCGGACTAGTGGTGAGGTAAGGAGACGATATAAGGTCTGTGTACTCCCCCTCAACATCATCTCCTTCCGACACGTAGAATATGGAGTCCTAAGTCGTGGTTTTCTTTATCTCCTCTAAAGTTGTTGTCAGCTCCTCTCGCATTTTGGAAATACAGATACAATTTTTTAACTAAATTTCATGAATGTATTAACTTATGCTTTCCTAGGACTATACTATCCTATCTAGATTAGTGATCTGCTTCTTCATTGTCGATGCCGAAGGTTGACTTGTGGAGGCAACTGTTAGGTACCAAACATATGTAAAATATGAATTCCTAAGGGTCGCAGTGCACCGTGTGATAAATAACCAAGTGATGAATGTCAGTGTCGAATGGGCATGACCTAAGCTAAGTACAATTTAATTTTAATCTAAACTTCATACTTAAGTAACTATTACAGTTTGGACTGAAAATTAACTTAGGAAAACTATTTATGCAAAAAGGATTCGACTCAAATGATTTATAAATTTAAGGCTATTATTAACTAAGACTCAACTGTGAAAATACAAAGATAGCTAATTCCAATTATGACTTGGTCTAGTGCATGATTTCACCAAGATTGCGATTTAATTAAAGGAGATGGATTTAAATGAAAGCACATTATTTACTTGTTTTTTGGCATATTTCAATTTACTCCTAATTGATCTTTCTCCAGTGTTCAATACCCCTTTTTAGTTTAAGTTAAAGTCATCTTTATGTTAAATACTAAACTAAAAAATCATTAAGTTTAGGAATCCTACTTGCCATATTAAACCCTAGGATATCTCTACCTCTAGGCGTTAAACAATGATATATAGGTCCGTTTAGAAATTCGGCTTCTCAACCTAGATTTCGAAGCTATAGTCAAATAGAGAATGGCCAACAAGCTATTTGAAATAAAAACAATATAGATGTCCAACATGAACAATTTTATATAAGAGTATTTTAATCCATAGTTTCAACAAATAAATCCAATGGCTACATTGTAGCCACAAGCTCGAACTAAAACATGCTATATAAGATCTGACTAAACATAGTTTACAGAACAGCTACAACCAAGAGAAAGCGAAGAAAGAATCTGCTAAAAATCCAATCGTGTTGTCTCAGCTCACTCAAACTTCTCCACGATTCTCTACATCTCCACTATCTCATTTCCTTCTTCTAGGTCTTTTTCTCCCCTTTTTATACTCATGCTTCACATCATTAAGGGTAAAATTGTCAAATAAGGAATAAACTGTGATGAATACCTGGCTTCACCAAATAAGGTGGTTTGCTGGGCTGGAAGCTTATGCTAGAGGGCGAGAGCATCGATGGATGATCTGTAGAACTTTCATGAGGACGTCGAGGTACTTAAGTAAAGTGCTGAGGTGTTCTTAAGGTTGAAAACTTCATGGAAAATATGGCGCGTTAAAGTGAATGCAGGAGTGTTCAAGTGGGCCTTGGTGTCCCCAGATATTTTGTTGTTGAGTATGCCATATGCTTTATGCGCACAAAAATGCTTGTGGGCGCCCTAAGTGTTCTTAGTGTGTCCATCACTACTTGCACCTCCATGTGTTGGCACTTTGAGGTCCCATAGCACATTCTTCTCTGGAAAGTGCTTAACATTAAAACCAACAATATTGGGATTAGAATGAGCCATATCTTAATCAAGATTCAATAAAAGTATAAATTATATTACCAATAAAATAGGTGTAAAATACACCTATCAAACTCCCCAAACTTAACTTTTGCTAACCCTCGAGCAAAACTAAGACCGAGTCAAAAACATGAAAATAAGTAAAATGAAAAGAAAATAGAAGTTATAAATGTTTTTGAAATTAGGTACACATTGGGTTAATGCCTTGTTTGTAGTGGCCTTAGGGAATTCACCTACCTATAATGTGTGGAAAAAATGAGAAATGCCTGAAGTGAACGATTGACCCCTAGGTCGGATTTCGTCTAAGTTAATATACCCCGTGTATGGTGTGTGAACTCTACTTTAGCAATGATTCGCAACTCGGATCAATTTATGAATCCTATTGTATATGGTTAATCTCTATGTGATGGAATGTGACATTCCATAGGCTTATTGTTCATATCACTCTCCACTAATGTATGTTTCACACAACTTTTAGGATTGATAGGACTTTAATTAGTTTGTAATGTAGGCTATGCTTAAGGGTAGGATAGAAAGTATAATGGTGCTTTGCACTTGCCCATAGTCTTTTATTTCTTTTCCATTTCCTTTGAGCTTTTGTCGACTTCTTTCAACACCCCTAAACTTGTTGCTTACAATCCTTAAAGATTTTCATCACAACTCTTTTTTTTTTCATGTCAGCATATAGGATTTGGTGAGTAGTGCAATGTTCAGTTCCCTTAAGCTTCTACGTACCCTTAGCAAGCTTTGGGTCAGTAGCTCCTAAACCAGTTAGCCTTAGGGTACTAGTTGTTGATACACCCCTTAGGACTTAATTACCTGAGGTAGGAAAGCTATGGAACTAAACTTAGTCACCCTATTCTTTTTTTTGGGCTCTCATTTTCTTTTGGTTTCCTCTCCATCTTTTCAATTCTTTTACTACCTAACATCTCATTGCTTCATAGCTCATAATTACTACCTTGAAGGACACCAAACTATGGGCTAATGCGGGGGTTTTTTTTTTTGGAGATTTAGACATGGTGAGGGCATTATATTGTGTATAATCATGAAAAAGATTAGGCTAAATAGGCTCAAGTCGGGGAACTATGGAGATATCATACATGGTTTGGCTTGAAAGGCTCAAACGGTCCAAGGGCGCTCATAAGGAACACCAAGGCATTCCATAATGCTATTTAGCTCACCTTTTCCTCGCTTTTGCTGAATTCATGCACCATATTGACCCATGCAATATCATTAAAATCACTAAACACAAAATTTCCCGCAATGAGACTTATGAAGATCAAAATTTTAAATTAATAAAAACTAACAAAAAGAAACAAGATAAATAAAACTAAGAAGCACAATGAAAAAAATTGAAATAATGTGCAAAGAACAGAATTTGGGTTGCCTCCTAAAAAGCTTTAATTTTTCCGTCGCTAGTTCGACATCTCCCTTGTTGTTTAGATTGATTGAAGCTTGGTGGTTGTCTAGTCCTAGTCAAATTATCCCTTGAAATATGGTTTCTCAATCTTGCCCATTCACCTTGAATGTGCTCTTTTTAGGTGTGTCACTCTAGCAACTACGTGGGAAACAATTCCGCGCCATAGTGAGGTTGAAGGTTCTCAAAAAAGCTTTAATTTTTCCTACTAGTTCGACGCCTCCCTATTGTTTAGATTGATTGAATCTCTAAGGGTTGTTCGCCCTGCTAAATTCTCCTCGAAATATGGTTTCACCTTGCCTGCTCACTCAATGTGCCTGGGGTGTGTCACCTCTATAGCACCATGTGGAATAGTGAAGGGTCCCAACCACCTTAACATCAATTTTCCAGGAAATAGCTTTAACTTGGAATTGAATAATAGTACTAATTGCTCAGGGTGGAACTCTTTTCGTATGAGGTGCTTATCATGCCATTTCTTTGTCATTTTCATATATATTCGAAAGATTCTATATGCCTCTACGTAACTCATCGCCTTGGTCTAATTAGCGGTGTCTCTTTTCACCTACTAGTTTTAAGTCAAGTTGAGTTGCCTTGTGGCCCAAAATGCTCTGTGTTCTAATTCAATAGGGAGGTGACAAGCCTTGCCATATACTAATCTATATGGAGACATCCCTATTGGGGTCTTGCAGGTTGTTCGATATGCCCATAGTGAATCATTAATCCTTTTTGCTTAGTCCTTCTTAGAGACACTAACAGTTTTCTTGAGGATTTTCTTGATCTCACGGTTAAAGGCCTCAACTTGCCCATTTTTCTGAGGATGGTAGGCTAGAGAAATTCGATGCTTTACTCCATACTTGACCAATAAAGCTTTGAATTGTTTATTATAGAAATGACTACCTTTATCACTAATGATCACCCTAGGGGTTTCAAAATCTTGATAAAATGTGTTTCTGAAAGAAATTCAATACCAACTTATCATCATTTGTTGGGGTAGCAATTGCTTCAACCCATTTAGACACGTAATCAACCGTTAATAAGATGTACTGATTTCCATGTGAAGAAGGAAATGTCCACATGAAGTCTATTCCTCAAGCATCAAACAACTCAATTTCTAGGATGTTCTTCAGGGGCATTTCATTCCTTTGAGATATATTCCTCGTCCTCTAAAACCTATCACAAGCTACTGCAAAAGCATGGGCATCTCTAAATAGGGATGGCCATTAAAATCCAGCTTGGAGTGACCCCGCACTCAAGGGAGTGGCAATGCTCTAATATGGGTCTCTTCTCATCCTTTGGAATGCCTCGTCTAATGATTTGGTTTACACAATGTCGCTATAAAACTAGGTCTTCCCAGTAATAATGTTTCAAATCAATAAAGAATTTCCTCTTCTACTAGTATGACAGTTCAGGAGCAATTACCTTTACCACAAGGTAGTTGAGAAAATCTACAAACCAAGGGGTCTCCTTCTTGTGATTTATAGTTAGTAATCGCTCATCTGGAAAGTTATCATTAATACTTAATTGTTTCTTCTCTTCTACTTCCGATCTCTCAAGTCTAGATAAGTGGTTTGCCACCAAATTTTCTATGCCTTCCTTATCTTTAATATCCACATCAAATTCTTACAGAAGTAGTACTCAATAGATTAGTCTTGTTTTGGCGTCTTTCTTCTCCATGAGGAATTTTATGGTAGAATGATCTATATAGGCCACAACCTCGTTCCCAATCAGATATGGTATGAACTTGTCACAAGCGAACACTATTGCTAACAATTCTTTCTTGGTAGTCGCATAGTTTAGTTGTGCATCGTTAAGCGTCTTACTAACATAGTAGATAACATAAGGAACTCTACTCTTCTGTTGACCCAAAATTGCTCCCACAACATAGTTCCTAGCATAACACATTAATATAATAGGGAGGTCCCAACCAGGTACGACCATAATAGGAGTTGTGACTAACTTCTCCTTGAGAAGGGAAAATGCTTTCTGCAACTTTTCATTGAAGTTGAAAGTTGCATCTTACACAAGGAGGTTGGAGAGAGAATTTGTGATCTTTGAAAAATCTTTGATGAACCTCCTATAAAAGCCTCCATGGCCCAGAAAGTTCCTCACTCCTTTTACATTAGTTGGTGGGGGCAACTTCTCAATAGCTTCTACTTTGGCTCGATCCACCTCAATCACTTTTTTTTTTTTTAATTTCAATGTCCCAACACTATCCCCTTCTTTATCATGAAGTGACATTTTTCCCAATTCAGAACCAAGTTGGTTTATTAACATCTTTTCAATACTAGCTCAAGGTTATCAAGGCACTTATTAAATGACGTTCCAACTACTAGTAAATCGTCCATGACCAACTCAATGCTCCTTTCTACCATGACAGAGAATATAACCATCATGCATCTCTGGAAAGTTCCTTAAGCATTACATAACCCGAAGGGCATTCGTCTGAAGGAAAATGTACCATAAGGGCATGTGAACGTGGTCATTTCTTGATCCTTCGGTGGTATGGCAATATGATTGTATCAATAGTAGTGTTCTAAGAAGCAATAATACTCATGTCCTGCCAAGCGATCTAGCATCTGCTCGATGAACGGGGGAGGGAAATGATCCTTCCTTGTTGACTTATTCAACTTCCTGTAGTCTATGAAGATTCTCCATCCTAAGATGGTCCGAGTCGGGATCAATTCATTGTTTTCATTCTGTAGTAGAGTTATGCCCTTATTTTTGGGTATCAATTGAACTAGACTTACTCAAGAACTGTATGAAATAAGGTATATTACTCCAACATCTAGCCACTCCAGTATCTATTTTATCACAACTTTTTTCATGGAAGGATTTAATATTCTCTGAGCTTCGATGGAGGGTTTACCATTTTCTTCTAGTAGAATGTGGTGCATACACATAGAAGGGTGGTTCCATTTGATGTCAGCTTGAGTTCTACCGATGGCACTTTTGTATTTTCTTTACACCCTCAATAACCTATCTTCCTCTATTGATGACAAGGAAGAAAATACGATGACTAGAAAAGTGGATGAAGGGCTTAGGTATGCATACCTTAAGTGCTTAGAAAGTGGTTTCTCTTACAGTTCTAGGGTTTTCTTCACTGAAGGAAAATAACGGTTGGAGCTTTCTCCCAATTCTTCAAAATACCCCTTTTTGTGACATTCGAAGGAGTCCATCCATGCAATACACTTCATTACTTCTTCGTCGTCCGAATCTATTGAATCTTCTTGTAAAAATCTAGTCTCCAAGGGATAGGAGTGATTCACTTGGGTAGACAGTATACCTTGTAGCATATCCAAGTGAAAACAAGAATCACTGACTATTGGAAATTTCATAGTGTTAGCACATTGAAGGTTACCTCATCCTCTTGAACTCTGAGCTTTGGTTCCTGTTTCTACACATCAATTAAAGCTCTGAGGCTAAGAATGGTCTCCTAAGGATTATGGGTATTTCCTTATCTTCGTCCATATCTAGTACAATGAAATTTGTAGGAAAAATGAATTTGTCTACTTTTACAAGGACATTCTCAATAATACCCCTCAGATGCTTCAAGGATTGATCGGGCAATTGAAGTGTTACAGTAGTCACTTTTGTCTCTCTTAATCCTTGTTTTCCAAAGATAGTTAATGGCATTAGGTTTATACTAGCTCCTAAGTCATACTGCCTTTTCAAACATGGCATTTCCAATGAAGCATGGGATAGTAAAACTCTTAGGATCTTGTAGCTTTTGTGGCAACTTCTTTTGTAAAATTGCGCCACACTCTTCTAATAGGGCCATTGTCTCATAATCCCGAAGTTTTTCTTTGTCAGGATCTCCTTCATAAATTTGACATAACTGAGCATTTTCTCTAAGGCTTTGGCAAAAGGAATATTTATGTGGAGTTTCTTAAAAACCTTAAGAAACTTAGCATAATGATGATCAAGCTTACTTTTCAGTAGCCTTTAAGGATATGGTATGGCCGGAATCGTCTCTTTTGATAGTGGATATGTTTTCTTCATTGATTGCTTCGTCTTGTCTGTTTCTAATGTCGACTCCTCATTCAGCTCTTCCTTACTTTCAGATGTATCTGTTGTATGTTTTTCCACTGCCTTCCCACTTCCCAATGTGATGGCCTAACGTTGCTCCTTACCTTGTCTTCTAGGGTTTACCTCTAAAGTGCTAGGTAGGTTACCTTGTGGTCTCGCCATTAACATTTGGGCTATCTAACTCACCTGAGTTTCTAAGCTTCGTATCTAGGCTCCCTGATTCTAAAAATTTGTCCTCGTTTCATTAATGAACTCTTCTTGGGATTTAGCTAGACTTGCATGAGAGTTAGCTAACTTTGCCATTGCTTCCTCTAAATTCGATTTCCTTTCCACTAGTGGTTTATTTTATTCATGATAAGGCATTGGTTGATTGTTCTTCCATGAGAAATTTGGGTGATTCTTCCACCCTGGATTATATTGTCATTGCATTTGATTTTATCAGGTTTGCTTGTACTTATTCCCTGAATATATTGTGCTCTCGCGTGAATTGAAGTTGGTCTAAGGTCTCTATCCGCATCTTGAACTTTGGTGAAGATCATCTCAGTTCATGTGAGTTGATTGCTTTGTACTACATTAACGACTATCTGATTGCTTTGTAATTTCTTAGTCAAGAGGGAAACTTAGGCTACCAGGGTGGTGAAGACATCTACATCATGAACTCCAACCACCCTCTTTGCTGGTTGAAGCCTCTCACTTGGCCACAGTGTGCTGTTACTTGCCATGTCTTCTAAGAGTTTGTATGCCTCTATATTACTCTTTTTCGAAAATGAATCTCCAACTAAGGCATCAAGGATGACTCGAGAATACATGTTTAATCCATTATAGAATTGGTTTACTTGTAACCATCTTGGGATCTCATGGTGAGGACATTTCCTCAACAACCCTTTGTATCTTTCCTAAGCTTCAAACATTGTTTCTCCTTCGTGTTGCATGAAACTGTTTATTTCCATCTGTACCTATGCTGTCTTAGCTGGTGGGAAAATTTTTGCCAAAACTTTCTTTACTGAGTCATTCCAGGTATCAATGAAGGCGGGTGGTTGAGAGTTTAACCACTATTTTGCTCTATCCCCGATAAAGAAGGGAAAAAGGTGAAGGTGTAGAGCATCATTAGTCACTCCATTATATTTCACTATGTTGCATATCTCCAAAAATTTCGCGATGTGTGTATTGGGGTCCTCATTTGGTAGTCCCCCAAATTGAAAAGAATGAACTAGTTGTAGTGTAACGGGGCTTGAGCTCAAACTGGTTGGCTTGGATTGGTGGGGCTATAATCATTGGTTAGATAACTAGAGGAACAACATAGTCTCTCAGA
This sequence comes from Tetrastigma voinierianum, assembly GCA_016808115.1. Classification (NCBI taxonomy): domain Eukaryota; kingdom Viridiplantae; phylum Streptophyta; class Magnoliopsida; order Vitales; family Vitaceae; genus Tetrastigma; species Tetrastigma voinierianum. Next base: position 124,375 of record JAEQBH010003556.1, read on the forward strand.
ACTCTATGTTGTTGATTAGCTTCTTGATATAGGGATTCCTAAGTGCCAAGATCATTGTTGCATAGTGGAAATAACAAAAAAATTCGGAATCCCACAAATTAGACAATCATAGTTCAAAACAAAAATCAAGAGTTCATAAGATGATATACCTTTATAGATCTACTCTTGAAGGATGTTTGTAGCTTGACTAGAAATGAACCACGTCCTTGGTTTGTCTCTAACGGTATTCACACGAAGATGAGACCTAAGAACCTCCAAGGAGACGAAGTTGAAAACATGTTCGGTGCTAGCCAAACTTGGTTTTGAGGGATGAAGAAGATGCTCTCAATCTTCTTCTTCTTGGTTCTTCTCAAGAACAAGAGGAAAAACTCACTACTCTCTCAAACAAAGGAGATTAGGGTTTGATGAGATCAAACCACATATTTATAAGAGAAACCCACCCTATGAAAGGACTAAAAAGCCCTCACTCAACGATGGGATATGCTGCATGCATCTCTATGCATGGTAGCATGCTCCCTCATATGCTTTAACTCCATGAGTAAGCTTTTCCTATCCTACTCTCTAAATGAGTCCTCTTAGTCCCGAGATTCTTCTAATCTCGGAGCAGTTTAATCCCCAATGTGAAGTCCCTAATGATTAGATCACATCCAAGGTCGTTTTATATCAAGTCTCTATCTTCTTAGCGTGTGACCCATTAAGTTCTCGGTTATGTTGGTCACTTGATTCAACCATTGAATCAAGCAAGTCATGAGAGGTATCTAGCAACACATCATGACCCCTAATTGATTGGAGAGTCAGAAGTATGACTACAAACCCTTCCATAGACAAATATCGCACAATTCATCCTTTCACCAAACTATACCTCACTCGATTCAAAGCATGGATAAAGTGTAGCTCCCACTAGACTAGCTATGCCACACTCCAGCCAAGTGTTGTCGTGGGATCTTGTCCTTGAACTCACACTCATAAGTTATAATCAAAGACACTTTCATGGCATTTCCAATTATGGCCGCAGATTTTAGTAATGATCCCGACAAGAGGCCATAGGTATACCCTCCCTTTATTAGGAGTGGTGAATCCTTTGTTGGCTACTCAATTACCTTCAACTATCACCTAAAGAGTGACCTCCAAGAGGCAACATAGATCAAGGTCAAATTATAGAATTAGCATCCAAGATATTCTTAAGCACCTCAAGTCTAAGGATACATGCACCATTGCTATGATGAGACAATCATCTACATACAGATAAATAATCCATATGATTGTCTCACACTTAGCTACTCTTAGCAAGCATCCACATGTCAACTATGATCAACTCATGATTACAGTTTGTAAGATCCACTGCTTGATCCAATCAAGGAGTATGGCATGTGCTAGTATGTCCGAATCAACAATGTCTAGTCTCATTTATCCTATGACTAGGGATAATTTAGATACTAACATAGTTGCACATGATAGGAATCTTATTATCATGATCTCGTCATGATTTCCTTCATGTTATGTTATGTATCATGGACTTCATAAATTTGATTGAAGATCTAAATCAATTTGACGTACGAATATCCAATTAATGAAGATGCCTTTAAAATTAATAAAAGACGTACAAAAACTGCTAAAGGTGATTGCCTTTAGAGCACTTCTCTAACACTTGAGGGGGTGGATTAATCCTTGGTGGATTTAGTACTTGCAGGTTATTCTCTCCTTGCTCAATGGCTTTACCCATGTTATGATTTACCCGGTCCATACCTCCTTCCATTTTATTTTTCTTGATTACTTTACCTCTTCTAACCTTCCAAAATGTGCACTCTATCTCAAGATTGTATGGGAATAGCTCTCGACCCAATTTGTGCATACACAACACTTAGATCTTGTAAGGAAAATACAAACACAAAAACAAAGACAAAAGAAAAATAATTAGAAAATAACCTAAGACATACAAAGAAAAAAAGAAAGATATCCAAATTAAAGCTAGATTATTTCAACTAATATCGGTAAAGTAAAAGAAAGTCCTCGGCAACGACGCCAAAAAAGTGTTAGGCACAAAACGTATGTAAAATATGAATGCCTAAGGGTGCAAGTGCAAACGTCGTGAACAATTATTAATATGATGAATATCAAGAGTTGAATGCACAAGGACTAAGTCTACCGAGTACCAATCTAATTTAATCTTGACTTTATCTAGAAAACATCTATTCTGGTTTTTGGCTGAAAATTAACTTAGGAAAACTATTTATGCAAAAAGGACTTGACATAAATGATCGATAGATTTAAGGCTATTATTAACTTAGATTCGACTATTGAAATGCAAAGAGAAGCACCTAAATTATGATCAGGTCTAGGCATGATTTCATCATGATTGCAATTTGCACTAGCTGAGATGGATTTAAATGCAAGCGCAAGTATTTACTTGTCAAGTGATTTCACTTTACTCGTAATTGATATCTTTCGAGTGTTTAGAACCTCTTTTTAGTTTAGGTTAAAGTCATCTATGCGTTAACTACTAAACTCAAAAGTCATTAAGTTTAGGAATCTTACTTGCCATATTAACCCTGTGATATCTATATCCCAGTGTTAAAACAATGATTCATATAGGTCCCTTGAAAAAATTCTGCCAAATTCTTAGATTTCATTATAGTCAAATAGAGAGTGACTAACAAGCTATTTGAAATAAAAACAATATGGATCATCCAACAATTAAAGAATTGTATATAAGAGTATTAATCAATGGTTCCAACAAGTAAATATAATTGAGGCTACATCGTAGCCTTATAGAAATGAACTAAAACATGCTAAATAAGATACAACTAAACAGAGTTTGGAGTAACTTCATACCAAGAGAAGATGAAGAAAAAGAAAAATAAAAACTACTAAAAAAAATCCAATCATGGCATCTCATGTCACTCCTGATCCTCCACAATCCCCCTACGTCTCGCTTACCTCTCCCCCAGTCTTTTTCTCCCATTTTTATACTCATGCTTAGCATCATCAAGGGTAAAACCATCAAATAAGGCAAAATAATAGCCTGAATGCCTAAGCGTTCCAGAGAAGGTGGCTTGCTGGGCTAGGCTTGTACTGGCGGACGCCGAGGCACTCAAGTGGATGATGAGGTGTCCTAAGGGTTGATCTATAGAAGTTGCTTGAGGACGTCGAGGCGTTCTTGAGGTTGGCCTCATGGGCACGCCGAGGCTCTCAAGTGGATGTCGAGGCATCCCATAGATGCTACTGTTATTGAGTATGCCAAATGTTTCCATGCTTAGTAGTCTTGGTGAGTGCCCAGGATGCCTGAAAGTACGTCTACATCTTCACGCTTCTCCATGTATTTCGCACTGAGACCCATCTTCATTCTTCTCTCGAACATGTTTTTCCTACCAAAACCAACGATATTGGGATTAGAATGAGTCGTATCTTAACCAAGATTCAATAAAAGTATAAGTTAAATTACCAATAAAAGAGGTGTAAAATATACCTACAAGCAACCACGGTTTTGGACTCAAGGATGGTCTTTGGGACTTTCCCTTTCAACTTTCCTTTTTTTGAAGCTAACTTCTTTCTGGAAGGGACATCTCGTAGCTGATGTCATTCGTACAACTTATGGTTGATAGGGAGCTCCAAAGCCCTAAGATGTTGACATGGCTCACAATATACGGCTTCTATGTTGTGAGTATCCCATATATCATAGAAGGATACCTGAGAGCCTTTCAGTAGGTTGCGTTCTCGATGTGTCCCAGGATGTGTTTGAACAATTAGATTTCCCAAGTTGAATTTTCTCCTCATGCCTATCTAAAAGAGGAGGGTGGCGAAGCTCTTAATTACGAATCTACGATCATGCAATGGGTGGTTGGTAGCTAGTTACACATGGAGACTTTGTGTAGAATAGAATATCTGAAATGGAGGTTGTCTTGTCAATCAGGTTCTAGAGTTTCCTTCGGTGATGACGGAGACCATTGGATTAATCTCGGGTATCTCCACTTTCTCTTTTGAGGATCATCACATTCCCAGTAATGGTTGGTGATGTTGAGGGAGAAATTAAATGTGTGTCCCCACACTACCGTCCTTTGGAATTTCGGACTGGCAAGGCCCCCCATGCCATTGGACAAGTTCACGTAGAACTCTAGGACAATCTAAGTCACGAAAGAGAGCGACTTAGACACAAAACCCAGTAGGTTCATTTCCCTTAATAATTCCATAATCCCGAGGCGTTTGAAATCCTTGGAATGAAATGTTCATCCACCCACAAGGGTCCTTTCCAGGACAAAGGCACATAACTTTGCATGGGAAGAGAATTCGAAAAATAGGGACGAAGATTCAATTATGGGTGAAGATGTTCGAACATGATGCTTCTTAACCATAGGTTTCATCAGTGCAACTTTCTTAAATCAAGCCGTGAGTTTGGTTGACTTTCTTATGGATGGCGGGGCCGGTGGTAATGTCCCAAAGGAGGATGAGGATCCTTTTTCTCTAGTTCGGACCAATCGGAGTCCGAAGACTCATCAATCAATTGTCAAGGATGCTTCAACTGAGATTTTGAATTTTATGGCTGGTGTCTCGCCTTAATGAATTTGAAATGTAGCAATCGTCCCGCTTGATTCCGATTTCATGATCCAAATCCTGATCTCGGGATGCTCGCTTAATTCTTTTGTTTTTTTTCTTTTTTTTTTGTAAAGTAACATGACTAATCGGCCAATTTGACTAAGGGCGGATCCGAACCAAAGCCCGATGCATCTCGACCGTTTCATTTATCTTATCAAAGATTTATTTATGTCATTTCGCTTTTGTGTTTTCAATTACGCTAAGCATTTCAAATGGTAGGCCCAAAACATTTACTCTTATACACCAAGTATAAAATGTATGATCATGCCTTTACAAAATGATATACAAAACAATGGTTCAAAGTTTAACTCTTTTGTTCACAAAATATCACATATTCAAAAAGAAATGATGTGCATATGACGAGGTATACACTTATACGCCGCAACTTTCTCTATGACTCTGCGTTTCTTGATCTTGCCTTCTTTCCTGTTTACTCAAAAGTTGCGCATAGATAAAAACTACACGCTAAGCATTTTCATGCTTAGTGGTCCTATACAGTTCTATTCCAATTTTCAATTTAACATGGCATGCATTTATCATAAAATCATGCCTTTATATCAAACTATACTATGCTTATTCATTTTCGTATATTCTTCACTTTACAAATCATCGATCAAATCAAAATATGTACTTCCACATGCAACAAATCATTTAACTCAAATCATGTGATTCAAACATATACTCTTAAGGACGATTTAGTTTACAACCATTTTCACTTATCAAAGTTTGTTATCTCACTTTTGTCTATACAATTCACATTCATGAAGGATTCCGCCTTGAATCCCGGTCTTATCATTCGGTAATGTGCTTACACATTTAACAATTTCGGTCTCCCATCATGCCGGATGCCGATTGGTGCACCCCGACATGTGGTCATTTAAAATGTCATACGCCATCATGACGGAGGCCGATTGGTGCATCCCGCCAAGTGGGACATTGGAAAATTTCAGGTTGCCTTCACGATTCAGCTTTTCTGGTGAATCTGCCACACGCCTATTTGGTATGGTCGATTCAATTCAAGATGTCAAGAATTGACCAATCTTGCTTTGCAACTCCAATTAATCACTCATATGCAATTAATTGTCGACATTTCAAATATCACATTTTCAAACCATATGCACTTTCAGAATACCAAAGATATAATTATTCCATATAATCATTTCAAATTTATTTGAGATACTACCAAAACACTTGAAATAAGGATAGAGGCCTATGAACAAACCGGTCAGAGGCTCGCCTTCCTTCCCTTCTCGATCTCATCCTAGGTTAGGTGATCCTCATCCATCCTACCACAATAATTACACCACTCTTAGTGGATAAACAATTATTACATTTTTAGTGAATGACAAATTTATTCGATAATCTGCCCAAACATGAACTCGCTTAGCGGCGAAGGTTTGCTCTAGGCTAGCGAGGTACACGCTTTTCATTTAGTTTCCATCCTTATTCAACCCTCTATTAATAATTTATTAAAACCAACTATTAGTGTACGAACACGAGGTGTTCTAAACAAAACCAAAATTTTCTATCAGAACGATCTAAGCCGTAATCGTAGCCTCCCAGCATAGCAAAGCTACGCCGGTATGCACTAAGGGTGCCATTTTTACCCTCTGGGCCGCCACTAGCGAGGCATCCCACGCCGCTGGCAGTCTACGCCGCGGTGTAGGAGCCTAATGCCCATATTTCCAGTTTGCTCATTTTTGCGATTTTTATTCAAAAATCCTCAAATCTCAAAACAAATCTTGGAAATAACTCCCAATAACATCCTAATATCATCCTAAACCAACCATGAGCAAAACCCATGGATGGATTAGGGTTTTTCTAACTCCAAACATCATTTAAAGAAATCTAGTGGTTTGGTTTCTACCTTAAATCACTTGGAACTCTTCGCCTCTAGCTTTCATTTCTTCTTCTTGCAAGATCTTGAACAAATGGAGCCGGATTTTTTGCACCAAATCTCACTCTTCTCAAACCCAGCTTTCCTCCGACTCTCTCTCAACATTTTATTTGTGCTCAAAATGAGCATTCTACACCAAGTTTATCTTATTTACCTATTTAAGTGTGTACCATGTTCGCTTACACACAAATTCCATTTCTCATTTTTCTCCTTTTGGTCTTCATTTCACTTTCATTTATCATTTAATTCACTTTTGCATTTAAATTATTCTTATTCCACTTTTAGGTCCTCATTTTTACAAAATTTCCCCCAATTCGCTCTTTTACACTCGGTTTATTTCCTGTTCAATCAATTCTTATTTTAGCATATAACATTTAATCATATGTTTATTTCTATTCATTTCACTTTTCATAATTTAACAATTTATCGCTTTCTTGGAAAAACCTGCCTGCTCAATTTATACTCTAGAATATATAATAAAACTATTATGTAAATTCAGGTATTTTTGGGCGTTACAGAAAGGCACAGACTAATCTTCTATTTACTTCTATCTCACTCCAAGCACCATGGTCTCTAGTATGCTTAAACGTCATAGCCTAAGGGTCTCTGACTGACGCCTCGGGACTCTCCTTGATTGGATTATGAGACTTCTACCCAGAAGATTTTGCTGTAGGATCTTCATCTTCAGATGTCCCATAGGGCACAATGGCTATTGGACCAACATATCTCAAAGGTTCCACATCTATGGTGTCTATCGCTGACCTTCTTGATCAAAAGACCTTCTTTTACAACTAGAACTACCCTTTGTTAACTTTCTAGTTCCGACCCCACTAGATTCGGTCATCACCATTTTCAAAAACTTTGGTGAGTCTCATACCTAGTAGCATTCAAACCTTTGGTGAAGATATCACCCAATTGATTTTTTGTTGAGACAAGCCTTAGATAGATGATCTTATCTTCTACTAAGCTTCTAATGTATTGGTGATGCATGTTAATGTGCTTAGTTCTCGAATGTTGGACATGATTAATTGAGATATTGATTGCATTGAGGTTAACAGAGTAGAGCGTTAGGACTTCCTCTAGGATGCCATAGTCTTTAAGCATATTTTTTCATCCAAATCGGTTGTGTGCACCCATGCAAAAGCCATCAACAATCTTATGGACTCAAGGTGAGCTATTAGAGCAAAGGTCTCATCAAAGTCTACTCATTCTACCTAAGTATAGCCTTGTGAGACTATGCGAGCTTTGTTTCTGGTGATGTTTCCTTTCTCATCAATCTTGTGCTTGAAGATTCACTTGGTCCCAATTGTACTCATGTGATGTGGTTTTGGCACCAAGTCCCAAACTTCATTACATCCAAACTGTGATAGTTCCTCCTACATGACATTGATCCAGAACTCATCATTCATAGTCTCCTTGAAGTTTTTTGCTCAATGGTTGAGGTTTAGCAAGTAAAGGCAAGACCAATCATCTCTCTATAGTTAACTCTAAGAGCTCCTTATGCCTAGACACTCCCTTCTGGATCCCCTATGATGTCAAAGGTTGGATGATTCTTTTGGACCTTCCTAGAGGGCTCACGATCCTGATTGTCCGTTTCTACACCAGTATCTTCCTCATTTAGATGCTAGTGTGTTCCTTCTATTGTCTAAACGCTTTCTGTGGTCGAGCGCTTAGTCCCAAGTGTAGTATAGACCTCTATTGAGATTTATGTGCCTATCTCCACCATCCTCATGTCGAACTCCTTAGATCCAAGGGTATCTCTCTTTTGGGAGGGAGTACTTGAAGGAGGATCTTCTGATATAGAATAATCCCTCAAGGGAAGATAGTCGTCAATCTGCAAGTTGATTGATTCTATAATTGACTTAGTTCTTCTGAAGTATAGTTTGTATGCGCGGCTGTTTGAGGAGTAACCAAGAAAGACTCCTTCATCACTCTTGGCAAAGAACTTTCCTCTTGGTTCCTTATCCTTTAGGATGTAGTAGGTACTTCTAAACTCATGAAAATGTTTCAGATTTGGTTTCTTACCTTTCCAGATCTCATAATAGCCCAGGAGTTCTAGCTCTAAGATAAACTCGAGCTTCCGAGATATGCATGTCATATCGACTACCTCCGCCTGCACTTAGTTAGGACTTTCCTTACTTTTAGCATGACTCGAGCCATCACTTGAAGTGTCCTGCTTTATCTTTCAACTGCTCTATTTTGTTAGGGAGTTTTAAGAGTAGAGAACTCATGTTATATGCCATTCTTGCCACTGAAGTCCTTGAAAAATGAGTTCTCGAACACTTTACCATGATCACTCCTTATCTTAGTGATCCGTAGAACCTTGATATGTTCCTTTACAAGTTTCAACCAGAATTCCTCAAAGGCTTTAAATGCTTCTGACTTGTCCTTGCGAAAGTTTGTCCAAGAAAATCTAGAGAAATCATCCACACACATGTAGATACACCTTTTTCTAACAAGGCTTTCCACCTGCATTGGTCCCATCAGATCCACGTGGATAAGTTCCAACACTCTGCAGTTAAGAGGTTATTCAGATTCTGTATCAGTGCATCACTCCGGTTTGTATTCCTAGTCATGTGGAGCACATCCTTCGTGTTCAGCCTTAAGATTCGAAACTACTTTGAAAGCTTTTGAAGCTATAATGTCTTTGAGGTTATTGTCGCTTATATGTCCCAACCTTCAATGCCAAAGACTATGGATCGCCTGACTAGATGATGCATGTGTTCGCACCGGGTAAATGGTACAGCTTGCCGACATCTATTTCCTTCCATGATACGATGTTGATTCTGATCAAGAACAATGTACTTGTCTTTTGTAAATTTTACAAAGAGATCTTGGTCACACAGTTGATTGATGTTGATTAGATTAGCTTTAAGTCTTTCGAAAAATATGACTTCTCTGAGTTTCAGCATCCCTAGAACATTCAAAGATCCTAATCCTAGGACACTTCGTTTGGCCCCATCCCCAAAGGTCACACTAGAGCTGGTAAACGGGCCAACCCAACCCATTTTCGCCGCCCCATTCGCCACGCCAAACCCGCCAGATAATCCGTCCATTTCTATTCGAGCCAATTGCACGCAGCTCCAACCAACTCATGTGGGTTACGAGCCAAAATCTTATAAAAAATGTTAAGAAAATAATTTCACAAATTTTACAATTCTTCAAATAAAAATAAATAATATATAAATATATAAAAATGATCGTAGTCTAACAAAATAACAATAGTAAACAAATTTAAATAAATTAATAATGATAGAGCATTGTTATAACCAAAGTATCAAACTAATTAGACCAATAATACCAAAATAATAAAGTAACAACTTAATAACATCTTTCAAAAAACAAATTCAAAGTATCAAATGGAATCTCATATGCCTCTAATCTTCATCTTCATTATCTCTAACAATATCATGTGACTCCACATTAGAAAGATGTTCATCCTCGATGCTTTTTAGTCATCATCATCATCATCTATTAATTAAAATTAGCATAAGTTAATAAGTAATTGTACAAAGGAAATGCTTCATTATAAACCCTTAATAAAAAGTTAAACTCACTAACAAACCAAGCAACCAATTATGTGCATATGAGAGTTTGAACTGCTTCATCAAGCATTTAACTTCATACTTGCTTAAAACACAAGATCTAATATCAAACTGATCTTAATATAAAGTAGTTATCAATGCTTATCACACCCCATCTGCGCTTGAATGAATCAACTACCAATGAACTTTGTAGGTCTAAGTTCTCCCACTGCTTTGGTCACACCATATACAGTTCAGGCCGAACACTGGGACGTGGTTTTCATCCTAGAATATTTAGCATAAGTGTAAAAGGTAAGGCTTTCTTATTTGGATCTTTACTTTTGTTTCAAAAAACAAAGGTGATGAGTTTGAAACGGATTAACTCCGTAAAAACTGAAAATGAAGTGAGGAAAAGTTAACTGAAGATTTAGGTCACTAACTCGATAATCTTAGTGGCAAACAAGGTCCCTGCTTTATCCTCATGACAAGCAACCTATAGTCCAAGCCACAACCTAGATCGATGTTTAACCAAGAAACTACCCTAAAATCAACTCCTATTTGAGTTAACACGCATAACATGCATCTATTGCCCTTTTCGCCTTGAAACCCTAACATTGGGTCATCATCTCAAAGAGGCTCATAAAGAATTATCTAATGAACCACGCAGCATCTAGCAATAAGTATGCACTGTATCCTTAAGCATGGTAACTATTGGCCAAATTAATAACATTCAATGCTATTCAACCATATTTTGAGAAGATAGGGCCATAAACACGGTACCTGTAGCTTTTAATACAAGAGGACAACCTGATACGCCTCCCACCTGCCAGCCTTCCTTTCTCTTCAAAGAAAAGAGGCTTACTAAGCACCCTTGAGTTGTCATCCTCAAGAGGGGTGGCTTAAAGAGCCAAGAAAATAAGGAAAGAGGAGAGAGAAGAGAGAAAACAAAACCCTAACTAAACTACGACAAAATAAAAACTTACCAAAAATTGCTTCCTCGATTTCTTCTCCTACATAAAATGGAGGGTTTATATAGGCCACCCAATGTATGAAAATACCACAAAGCCTAACAATTTGGCTAATTTTAGGACAAGAGAGTAATACACCAAAATTGAAGTTACCGCGATTAATTACAAAAGCACGACACAAGGTGCTGAATTTCGCTTATAGCTCAAAATTTCACATCAGGGAGCCATAGTTATGAGTTAGCTAGCCAGTTTAAATCACTTCAAGAGATAGCGAAATGAAAAATTTTCGCTAGGCGCTGGTGATTTCACATAGCTTAAATTTCGCTAGCTTACGAAATTTATGTGAGTAGCTTAGGCCTCTAAAATTTGGCTAGAACATGTTTCAGCTTAAATGCCCGGTACCTACGAAATTGGTATTCGCTTAAGATTGCGAAATTTTCGCTAAGGTTGCGAAATTTTCGCAATCCCAACGAAATTTTCGCAATCTTAGCGAAATTCCTGGGATTTGCTTATTCATCACTGCATTGCTTCCTGTCCTCTACTGCATCGATTTCCATCACTTTGCCTTCATTCTTTCTTTGATTCGGGTCCGCTTGATGTATTTCGACAATTGAGTTCAATCTTCATGATTCATCATATGTCTCGATATTGAACTCCCAAAGACGCAAAACCCGCAGAAACAACCAAAAATAACTCTAACGGCATAAGTGATACTAAGAAGACTTGAACACTTCCACTGGCATAATGACATGATTAGTGCCAAAGCACTCAAACCTATCTAATATAAAGTTCAAAATAGCACTGGGGCACTAATCACACCCCCAACCGAAACGCTGCTAGTCCTCAGCAATGCAAAACTAAAGGATATGTATGCGTTGATTTTCAAAAGTTTATATCTGTATTATGTACATAAAAACATTACCTTGAACCGAAAATTGACACCAAGCTTGAAACCGGCATGAAAGAAACCAAAACCATACAAGAATAATTTCGTGTCAATATTGGTTCCATGATTCTCAACTTGAATTTCACCTAAGTCTAATGGTTCATTATATAACTGCATTATGCCAATAAATTGCAAAATTCCCTCCCCAACCTAGCACTGACATGGCCTTAAGTTGTTGAACAACCTAGATAGGGCTAGTTACGCTTTTCTTTCATTATTCAACTACATTGTAGGGTGCAATGCTTAAAATCCGATTTCACCAAAGTCCGTGTAACGGGGGTCCACCGATGACTCCCAACCAATTAAGGTTTAGGGCATCAAGCCAAAGGATCATCACCACAAATCCTACAAGCTTCACCCTGACCCGAATGACTTCAAAATCAAGCACCTACAAATCGTTAAACTCTACTCATCCACCCATGTAACTAATACCAATCGATGACTCCCAACCAATTAAGGTTTAGTGGCATCTGCTCAAAGGCTTCTACCATATACCCCACCTGACCGTTTCAAGCCAAGCAAGGCTTCACGACTTTATTTTTCTTTTCTCTTTTTCTTTTTCTTTTTCTTTTTGCTTTTCTTTTCTTTTCCTTTTGAAGACTAGCATTGGTCTTCAAATGGGCACAAACCTATCCTAGGCTGCCAACATACCTAAGGCCTGGCTATGCAAAGCTAAAGGAAGGAAACAAATTCGTTAAAATTAGAACAACTGGAGTGCAAAGGTGTGAATTAGCATAAGCGGAGAAATTTTTCAGTTGAGCATGCTGAACCGTGAATTGACCAAAACTGCTTCAAGCATGGAATTTGTTCTAACATAAAGGCGACAAACAAAAATTCAAATTTTAATAAAAAGCAATTCAATTGTCCACTGAAGCAATTCAATTGTTCAATCAAGACAAAACGATTACATACGGTAAAAGCACAAAACATGATATGCAAAAATCAGATATATATATAGACCGAATAGCTTTGATATAGCCAAATGGCTAGTACATGCATACCAAAGCTAAACATACAAAAACACGCTTACTATGACATTACATGAATCCTACTCAAAAATTAAAGAGGCAGCTTGACAAAGCCAAGAACTATACAAAAATCATAAAGAACTGCACCACCTCACCGCCGTGGGCGCGGTGGGTCTGGCCGTCGCCGCCGCAGCCAAAACATCCAAATAGGCCGCCTGTGGTGGGCTCTTCTTCTTCTCTCGGGACGTGAACACGAGGAAGGCCTGCGCGCCATGATCCACGGGCATAGAGCGACACCGGCCACCCGATCCCTGCCGCTCGTGGTACCAAGTACTGAAGCAGATGGCATCCATCACACCAATCTCTCTCGAAATGGGCGCGGAACATACCGTGAATGGTGCGTCAATAGGATGGGCCGGAGTATCACCACCGCGGGATGTGCAAGGTGTGGAGGAGGAGATGGCAGACATCCGCAGCCGGACTCCTCCCGCATCTCAGGCTCAAGGCGTGCACATCGCCCCGGGTGGGAGTCCCCGCCCACCGATCCGAGACTCTCCTCCCGGGTCCCCACTACCTGAGGCGGAAAGATTACCTGCATGGGCCATCACCCGCCTCCAATCGACAGAACCGTGAGGGCATCTAATCCTCCTCTCAATCCCGGGCCGGGAACCTGCAAATGCTCTAACCCCAAGGCAGTAGTCTCAAGACAAGAACGAAGACTCTCCGCTTCACACCAGCCCTTCCGATGGACCTTCTCCTCGAAATGCATCAAGGAGGTCATCACTACCGTAGGACTAAACCAAGATCTCTGAGATCCCAGAAAGAGCCTAAGACGGCTCCCTCCGTCGTACACCGCCGCAGACGGCCAGACCGGGTCCCGACAATGGTCACAAGAACATCCGAGGCTGAGCGTCCTCGGGTGCACTGGTCCAACCTGCAGGTCTCCGGCCGCTGATCGAACCATCTCGGCGCCGAGCCTGTGTGTGGCCCAATCTCTATAACCCTCCCGCATTGGCCGGCCAGATACGCCCAAAGTCATTAAATATCACGCTTCGAGTACTCCGCGCGATCATCAATGAGAATCGGCTCACGCGCGACCATCCGCTCTCGAGATGTCATAACGATAGAACTGCTGTTACCACTGGTACACGTCGCCTCGTAGTCACGGCGGCAAGAGTCAATAATCTCTCCGATCAATCTCATGACTCCTAAACTGATCGCCTCGCCACGGACATCGAGAATGACTCCCGACAAAGTCCCTCGGTCAGAAAGATTCTGCACGGGGTGCTCCTGATTAACAACGGCCTCCGATCCCGGGAGGTGTGACAACCGAGGCGACGATATCGCTCCCGCACCGACGTGATCTGCGGACGGCCGCGCCGAGAGGATGACTCGCCGGGGCCCGATGTGCGAGCTCACGCCGGAGGGCCGCCTCCTAACTCTCCTTCCGAGGTATTGTGTGGATGGGGCCCGAGGTCCCATCCGTACCATATCGACCAAAACCCCCGAGGCTCCCTTGGCATCGCCGGGGACGGTGATGGCATCGAGCCGGACCGAGCCGAGCCTCTCGGGTATCAATCTAACCCATACCGGCTGACCCACCCCGAAAGTACGAACCATATCTAAAATCTAATAAAATACCGGAAGAGGGCTCGACTCAATCGAAAATGCAGCCGAGGCTCGATCTCCGAACCGAGGTCACCGAGGACCGAATCATCCCCTAAATGCTGTATGCCGCGGGCTCACTAGCCGCAGCTATAAACCGGCCCAAATAGCCAAATAAGGTCAGAGACCATGCGCCGGTGCGTGGCAAAACGAAGGAATCCACGCAAGAGGGTCCCGAATCGCAAGAGGCTCACCGGGCGTTTCTGGTGAGGTGGCTCGGGGCCGGCAAAGAATCCCGCCAGGAACGGGCCAGGGCTCGCGGGTGCGCGGCCGATGCTAGCGAGCGAGGCTCGGGCCAGTGGGATCGGCCGAGCTCTGGCCAGCCGAGACCGGGCGTTGTGCAAGGGCAAGGATGTGCGCAGGCTATGGCGTATGTACCGCATCAAGGCCGGGCCGAATGTGGCGCAACTCCTAAGAAGCAGCGATTCCGGGCGGTGGCGCAGGCCGAGACTAAGGCTTCGCCTGGGAGGGAGAATGTGAAGTGGCAAATGGACAACCCTCCCTTCAAGCAAGTTTAAATAGGCTTGTTTCAGGGCAAATAAGGGTCTCGGCACTATTTTTCGCTATTTTTAGCTTAATTTGGCCCCGCGCACTTCCCGAATTCAAAATTGCTATATTAATTATGACTAATATATGAAATAAAAAATTATTATAATAAAATTTACTATATATAAAACTGTAAGAAATTAATACTAAGTACTATAGTATAAAACAGTACTAAAACGTGAAAACTGAGCAATTATAAATTTTCTAAAATAACTAAAAAAGTTAAATTGATCAATTAAACAAAGTAAAAATTATGAACTCACTGCTTTTGGAAAACACCGAACCAAATTTCATTCTCAAAATTACCTCAAGGGGGTCAAGGAGAATGATCTCCTCAACTCCCGCAAAGAGTCCGGTTGACTCCATTGTTTGGGTGCCCGTTTTGATGACCTTTTCCTGGTATTCATTTGTTGAATTGAAGCGATTGGCTGCGGTGGGTGTTGATGGCAAGACGATATCTCTTCATCTCCTTGGCTGATTACTCCTGCAATTCCTGGACAACATGCTTCCACATGCGAACATTTGAAACAACTTCATCAGTTATTTGATTTTCATGTTCTAGCAACTTCTTTGTTAATTCGAGATGAAAGATGTTAAACTCCATAGTCATGTTACCAAAGGTAAGTTGCATGGCTAATTCCAGGAAATTTATTATTAAGTGTTGTAAGTAGAAATGAATCTTTAAGATGATTGGAACATGATTGGGTTCACTTGCGATTGGCTCGAGTGTCGAGCACTACAAAAATCCTACGGGGTAGTAGAATTTGTCTATTTTCACAGGAGCATCCTCAACTGTCCCCTTAGGAGTTTTTGCCGTCATCGGCTGATGAGTGTGATGTTGGTCGGTTAAGTTCACCCAGGCCTAGCTGCTTGGCCTGGGGAATACGACCGGTGGGTTCACGGCTCTGATCAGTAATGACTTATGCATCACGATTCCAGCTAATATTAATTGAAGTGTGGAATCCTGGATCCTTGTATTTGACCCGGATTCTTACTTTGGATTATGTGACATTCGGTAAATACCTTTTTCTCAATGCACAATCCCTTCTTGATTGTGCAAAGATCTTTCAAAAAATTTTGTAGCGGGTTTGTTGTTATCGATGAGGTATGTTAACGCCGCGCCTTAAGACCTCTAAAATGCCTTCTTGAGATGCCTTCTTCTTACCTCCCAGTGCTTGTGGAAATGGAGGTGGTATGCGGTATTTCATTGAATCTTCCTTTAGGAGAATATGCTCAGACTGCAATTCTCCTCCCTGATTGGATTCTTAAGAGGCTTTGGCATGGGTTGATCAACCTCTTTTCCACTTCTTAGGGTAATTATAGCCTTAACCTCATCCATTCCTGGTGTTGGATGATCTTTGCCTCATGGATTGCCCCAGGTTTAGCCTTTGTTTGGGAAGGGAACCTTCCTCTTTCTTGTACCTCACAGCAGCATTTGATCTTGGTGATGGAATCTGTGATTTATCAATTTTTTGGTTTTTTAGATTGCTCGAAGCCCATCTATTCTGCGTCGGTGTACTCGATTATCAATCCTTTGTGCTAGTTGCATTGATTCCTTTGCTCTTCCCTGAGTTGCTGCCACCTTACTCAGGTGATATAGCTTGTTCCCTTTGAAGAGGATGGTGTGTTGTGGTTTGTGAGGAACTGAGGCGAGGTTTGGCCACAGGAGTACATAAGCGAGGGGGTTGGGTCTCCATGAGGAAGTTGGGTGATTCCTCCAGTGGAGTTATAGGTATTTCCATATGGAGCGTTGGGTTGTGGTGGCTTGTATTGACCTCGGTATTTGCACTTTCGACGTAATCCTTCAGCGGCGGGGCCATAGGACCTTGTTCTCTTGGATGTACGAGTTGGAAATTAGTGCAGGATTGGTGTGTCTGCGGGGATTTTTCGATCCCTTTGCATGTGCCATGGAGCCTTTTCCTTAAAAGCTCCTCCACGCTTCCTAAGTAAGGTTGAAATCTAGCTTTCATTTCTCTCGCCTCTGGCGTTGTATAAATCCCTCCTCTAGGGTTGGTGAAGGCCTCATTGTTTCCATTTCCACAGGGTTTGAAATAATCCCAGTATAGGATTTCAGCCACGTAATTTAAAAAATCCATGGCTTCGTCCGGATGCTTACTCAAAAAGTCTCCTCCACACATGGTTTCCAAAAGTTGCCTCATGGCAGGAGACATACCACCATAGAAGTGGTTTACCAGCATCCATGTATCAAACCCATGATGTGGGCGTACTGCTTGATGGTCTCCATAAATCTTTCCCGAGCAACGATACGACCTCTCACCATCATGGTTGCAAGGTATAAATTTGTCTCTTCAAATTATTAGTCTTATGAGCGAAGAACTTCTTTAGGAATTCGGCTGCGGCTGACCAATTCTAATGGTTACGAGCCTCGGTGGGTTGGCAAATCATGGCCTTGTCCTTTAAATTCGGTGTGAAATACTTTGCTAGCAAATCCATGTCCATCATACCTTCCTTAAAAGGTAGTGCATACTTCCTCAATCCCTAATATGAGTGTATGGATTTTCATTTTCCATACCATGATATGTGGGAGTGGGGTACGAAATAAGGCCTCATTTGCTACATCTTCAGCGGGAGGTATGATGCGAGGAAAGGGGGCACTAACTCTAGGAGGGTGGATGTGGTCCTCGTAGTTTACATGGTGGATTCATTGGGGTTCAGGTGACTGCGTTGTTCTTTCGGTGTGGATCATGGTATCGGTGTGGCCTGCCGGCTTCATGTAGCAAAAAAAAAAGATTCGGGTTGTGTGCGATTCTATCGATCTACATTGTGTCTACATCCAACATTTATAAACACACATTTACAAAGTGAGACATGAAACCTGAAACAAACTAACAAGGGTTATTGTTAGCTAAAATAAAAAGCGTTTGTATAAAAAAAAACAAAAAACGGTCACGATTCTTTGCTAAGTGATGAAAACTTCAGTTCACTTGCAAGCGGAGTTCTAAAAGGTTAAGATTACCCTCACTTGTGATGTTGATCAAGTACACTTGACTTATCATTCGTAGTTTAGCTGCATCTGACAACGGCGCCATTTGATTCGTGCCACACGGTAAAATTTGTTGAATCAACAATATTTATAACTGAGTTCTCCTACTGCAGTAGTCAAGCTCTTTGCTGATATAGTGGTCTAAGATTGAACACGGGGATGGGTTTCATCCTAGGAATGATTTGCATAAGTGTAAAAAGCTAAGGCTTTCATATTTGGACTTTTTGGATTTTGTTTCAAAAGCAGTGTGATGAGTTTGAAAAGCCCGATTAAGCGTAAGCGAAATGAAGTGTGAAAGTTAACTTTGAAGATTTAGGTCATAACTCGGTAACTTAGGGCAAACAAGTGTCCTCGGGTTTTATCACTAAGCGTTATGACAACAACTGTAGTCGAAACCCTGTGGATACATGTTTAACTAGCGAAACCTACAGCTTTTCAAATCATTTCTATTTGAGTTAACACGGATAACATGCATCTATTGCCCTTCGAGTTTGAAACCAACATTAAATATAATCTCGGAGGCTTGTAAGACCGTCTAATGAACCCGCAGTGCATCACAGCAATAAGTATACCTTTGTATCGCTAAACGTAAGTATGAAGTATTGGCCCAATTAATAACGTTGATCTTTATTGACCATATTTTGAGAAGATAGAGACCATAAACACGGTACACAATAGCTTTTAATACAAGGGGACAACTGCATGCCCTTTGCCATAAGTAGCATTTACTCTTCAAAGAAAGAGGCTTGCTTGGCTTGTCTCTTGAGTTGTCATCCTCAGAGGGGTGTTTGCGACGAAAATAAGGGAAAGAGGAGAGAGAAGAAAGAAAAACAAAACCCTAACTAAACTACGAGACAAAAATAAAAACTTACCAAAAATTGCTTCCTTGATTTCTTCTCTCCTCGGTTACAAAATGGGAGGGGGCTTATATAGGCCACGATGTATGAAATACCCTGGCTTGCTCAAATTTGGCTAATTTTAAGGAACCAGTAATACACCAAAATTGAAGTCGGTTGCATTAATTACAAAAGCATGACAAGGCAGTGAATTTCGCTAAGGCTCAAAAATTTCGCTAGGCAGCGAAAATTTCGCTAGCTAGCGAAATCACCAAGAGATAGCGAAAATGCAAAATTTCGCTAGGCAGTGGTGATTTAAGCTGGCTATTGAAAATTCATTAACTAGCGAAATTTATGTGATGCGAAAATGCAAATTCGCCGGGAACGATTACTGGCAGAAATGCACACGGTGTCACAGCGAAAATTAGTAATTCGCTAAGATTGCGAAATTTTCGCTAAGGCTGCGAAATTTTCGCAATCCCAGCGAAATTTTCGCAATCTTAATGAATCTGAGGACCTCAGCGATTCATCCTTTGCATTGCTTCTGTCCTCTACTACGTCGATTCCATCACTTTGCCTTCATTCTTTCTTTGATTTTAGTGCGTTTGATGGTAGAAATGATTGAGTTCAATCTTCATGATTCATCATATGTCTCGATATTGAACTCCCAGGGAAGTGCATGAACACCATAGAAACAACCAAAAATAACCTCATGACATAAGTGATACTAAGAAACTTGAACACTTCAATTGGCATAAATGACATGATTAGTGCGCAAAAAGCACTCAAAACCTATCTAATATAGGGTTCAAAATAGCACTTTTTGGGCACTAATCAACATCACAAGCCATCATTGCAAGATCACCAAATTTATTGCTTCTATATCTCCAATATCCCAACACATCAAAATATATGGAGAAGGAAATTCTTGGCTCCTCTAAATAAAGATCAAGTTGATATTTTCTAATATTGTTAGCTTCTTGGCAATCAAATTCTTCAAAATCCTATCAAATGACCAAATGAATGATTCACTAAATAATATATATATATATATATATATATATATATATGTAATTTTTTAAAAGGCAATGGATTTATTAGAAAGCAACTTACATCAAATGTAGGCAACTTCTCCCTTTCTCTTCTAATAAAACTTGGAGGTTTACTTATATTAGAAAAACAATAAGTTATAAAAGTTGATGCATCTTTATTACTATACTCCTTAAAAAGTTTATACAAAGTCTTCCTTACTCTTTCTAATTTTTCTCCATAACCATATGAGTCAAGTTTTAAATAAGTATACTTTAAGAAATTAAGCTTCTTTGTTGGATCAAGAATAGTACCAAATCTCGAAAATATTACAACACTTATAATAGTATTATTTAAAACCCTTATCTTTATAAAAGGGTGACTCCTATTGAGCTTCGAATATCAAATTTTGTAAATAAATCCTTGAAAAATCTCAATTACTAAGCTAGTTACTTAAAAAGATTAAATAAATATTTGGATAATCGGCCAATGTCCAGGCGTCAGACTGACCGATTAAACCCGTGAGCCACGGGCAAGAAAGCGGTCGGGCCGGTTGGCCGTTTTATTCAGGCCATAAATTTTACAACCCAACCCTCCAAAAAATCAAGCCAAAGTGGGTTGGTCCATCAAGCTCAACCCATATTGTCAACTCTAGGTCACACAATCTAGACTGGATGGTAGAACATTGTTTACTTGAGACACTTATTTCAGTTTATGTCTTGAGCTTCCTTTATCAAAGTACCTTTGTTCTATACCTTTTAAGTAGAACTACAATGCTCTTAGTTTTTCCTTTTTAAACCCAGGTAGAATTGGTCACTAGCTTGTTCTCCTTTAGCCTCTTTTTTATGGCTGATTTATAGTGTCTAGCATGTCTTCGAATGTGCCCCAACTTTCGACAGTAGTAGCATCTCAAATCCTTGGTTCCCTTATTTGACTACTTACTCTTTTTGTTGGAACTTAGTGTCTTAGTCCTTAGGGATGTTCGGACAATCCCTTTGGATTCCATGGGCTTGAGACAAGCATTATTCTGAACTACAAACCTTGCCCTTGAGGGTTCTTTTGGTAACCCAGACCTTCCCATCCCTTGGAAGTAGTTCCCATACAAAGGATATGATCCAGGGATTTGGTTCATGAGTTTATCATCCTTACTATTTTTCTAAGATGATTGAATTCTTACTAAACCACATTATTCTTCGAGACTTCCCCTTTTAAAGAAGCAACCTCCCTTTCTAATGTCCTTTTGTCTTGACTGAGTTATAGGACTTGGGTTTGGAGGGTTTCAATGATCGTTACTACTCTAATCCAGTTTTCATATAGCATTGTATAGGACTGTGCTAGTTCTTCATCTGAGATCCCATCTTCTTCTTCCTCAGCTACAAGGAAAGTTGGAGCATCCTAAGAAACTGGTGCAGTGACTTAGGAAGTTTGGACATCAGTTGTGACTCTTTCTGAAACATCCTATCGATTTGAGTTTAGTTCGACTACTCCAGGTTAAATGAGCCCAGCGATGGAGTTGGCCAGTTTGGTTCCTCATCCTCTTTGCTCTCTTCTAACTTATCATCACATACTACACGTTGCCAAGTAGGATCGATTCTTCCTTTTGTTGGCACACTCAATTTGAATATGACTGCATCCTCCGCATTCTCTACACTATATTGATTTGCTCCTTGGGTTTGGCCCTTAAGTTCCTCCATGCATCTACCCGAACTTTGCCAGTTAAATGAACTGAAAAGGAAGGTTTATAGGTTTGAGGATTAACTTTTTCTTAGGTGTTCATCCGTTTTATGGCTCTTTCAAAGTTCTTGGACAACAAGGTCATTGATTTAGAAAGTTCATCTCTTTTATCATTGGGAAGTTCAGACTCGGCCCTTAGTCCCATAAGTTTCTTCCTTTCCTTGGCTTCTTCGCTCAACTCTATTTCAAAAGTACGTAGGGACCCCATGAGTTCTTCAAGTCTCATATTTTTGAGATCCTTTACTTCCCTTATAGTTGTTGCCTTGTATGAAAATCTTGAAGGCAAGGATCTTAAAGCCTTTTTAACCAGCTTTTCTTTAGGAACCTTTTCTCTAAGAGTAAAGGATGATTTGGCTATGTCACACAATTGTCCATAGAAGTCATTGATAGTCTCTTCCTCACTAGTCCGCAAGTTCTTGAACTTGGCAATCAAAAGTTCTAACCTTGACTCATGAATTGCATTGGTTCCTTCAAAAGCTACACGAAGGATGTCTTGTGCTTCTTTGGCTTCTTCAACAATGGAGACCATTTTAAATTGATTTGGATCAACTCCATTGAAGATTGTGTTCAGGGCACAAGAATTTTGAGTAGACAAAAGTGTCTTCTTCAAGTGTCCATTATGCTTCACTTTTGGGAATAGTTTTCCCTTCTACATCATTCTTGGTTGAGGGCTTCCATCCTTGAACAACTGATCTCCATTTCTTTTCACCAATTGTCTTTATGAAGGCATGCATCCATGCTTTCCAATAGCCATAGTTCGTCACATCAAGTAAGGGAGGATGACTTGTAGATTCACTTTCTTTCATCAAATCCATCTGATACTCACACACAAATAGTTAGAGTAAACATGAATCTCACTTAGTAACTTAGAGTGACCCGCTTTGATACCAATAAACAAATATAAGTGTGTGTTCTGAGACACGGTTCTTGTTGTTGGGACTGTGTTGTAGTTCCGACTTCAGTGCGGTGAGTCCGAACTCTCTTATGGTACGTTGTGTGTGCAGAGCAGATACAAGATATATGTAATAAAATAAAAGCACACACAATATTTTACATGGTTTGGCAATTGCCTACGTCCATAGGGTTATGCCCAAATGCAAGGATTTTCACTGATATGATTCAAGGTTACAATTAGTCTCACGTGGTACGAGCCTCCCTTTCTACCTACGACCATTCTTTAACCTAATCACTCATAGTGGAATTCAGAATGAACTCCCTTCATTCCCTTCTCCAAAGCATCGCACACCATAACCCACATTACATAGATAAGATGAAGAAATTCGTAACATCATCTTTCACCTAAAGTGAAAGGCTTTTAACGTGGAATACCTCAACTAAGTATCTGTACTCCGTACTCTTCAACACGTCTGGACTTCATTTGTTCTTCTTCAACTTTGCTCCTCAAATATGTGATTAGTAACTATATGTGATGAGTAACTTCCAAAGCCCTGAATTTATAGCACTTGTAATTTGGTCTTGGAAGTCTTGATAAAGTTGGATCATTATCCTAATATGACTCCAAAATTACCTTCAATTTTCTTGAACTTGCCTGTAAGTCATCTTAGCGAAATAAGGAAACTTGTTGCCCAAGTATCCTCTTTAGAATGAAAACCTGATTTGATAGCTTAGATGATTAGATCTTCTTGATTTGATCTTTATCGACTTGCTAAAAACGATTCTAGGCTCATTGGTACCTTGCTCTCCAAGTACCTTGGCCTCCTAGGTTCCATAACTGAATTGATTTCCACATTAGCTTTGACCCTAGTCCGGGCTTACCAAGGATGCCACGTCCCTACATTGCAAGATTGCCTTAGTCCGAACTACTTCCTGGTTCTTCCATGGACTTCATGTTTAAACCATCATATCTTCACCAGATTCAATCTCTAAAGTAGTCATCTTCTTATAGAACCCTCAAGACGAAGATACGGACAATATCAAACCCAACAAAAATAAAATAAATGGTAGTCCAATTATTCCTCACTTTCGGCGCCTCTACAAATGACCTCGGATTTTTTATTGCTAGGGGAACCATCCTCTTATTATGACTATAAATAGTATGATAGAAGATCAACACCGAGTACAAACAAGAGGAAGAGAGAATAGAGAGAGCAAAGGGAGCTCAATAGGGAGCTTTGTTGTGAGAAAGAATAAAGAGTTCAATTGAGAAGGGTGTTCTTGATTGGGGAGATCACACTATGGTGAGTGTGAGTAAAATAAATTGAGTAATAAATTTATAAGGATTGTGAGCATATCATGGGGTGTGTGAAACTCAAAAGTAAGGGCAAAACTTGAGTAACATTGTGTAACCAATTCATCATGTAATGAATCTATTCTCGAATTTGCCCTGTAGATGTTTCCCTTATTTTAAAGATTTTATCATGTAAAATTGGTGTCATATTTTTTGTTAATTTATTTTTTATCATTGGGCAGCAATTGTTCATTACAATTTTAAAATGGCTTGCGTCACCTAACCCGACTTCTTTGTGTAATTTTATGTGTTATGTGGACCGACAAAACCGCTCAAATATTTTAATTGTAATATTTGACAGGTGACACACATTCCTAACAAGATAGACCACGGCTTTAGATGCGTACCGCTAACACTCGTCGGTAGTTAGACTACGCCTTTGTGGATAGAATGTCGATGTTCGTTTGATGTAACGCATCACACCCATAAGTGGCCTTGAAAAAGTGCTAAAGAGTACTGTTCATTCATTTTGTTCATGTGGAAGTGAAGGGTGTTCTTCATTGAAAAGGAATGGGATTTCTCAATAGCTGCAGAAGAGCATTGATCAGTCGGTTTTCAATGAAGGAGAGAAAATAATCAAACAAGTAGCTTATTCCATGGAACACTAACATGGCAAGTTGTGCATCCGCCAAAAGAAACATCACTAAAAATTACCCACTTTAATCTGCAACTTCAATTCAAGACTAATATTGCTTTCCACTAGTTTTGTCAAAAATGCCTTATTTTCATATCAAGTTATTCAACAATACAAACAAGAGGCCATAGGTATACTCCCCCTTTAATGGGATGGGTGAATTGCTTGTTGGAAACTCAATTGCCTTCGAATACCTTCAATTGTACCTAATCATCACCCTAAGAGCGACCTCTAAAGGGCAACAGGGAATGAAATAAAGTACAGAATCAACATCCAAAATATCCTTGAGCACCTCAAGTCTAAGGATACATGCATCATTGCTATGATGAGACTATTATCTACTTATAATAGATAATCTATATGATTGTCTCATAGCAGGTCTTCAATGTACTTAGGTACTCTTAGCAAACATCCACATATTAACTCTAATCAACCTATGATCATAGTTTATAAGATCCATTGCTTGATCCAATCAAGAAGTATGACATATGGTAGTCTGTCTAGATCAACAATGTCCAGTTTCATCGATCTTATGACTAGTGATAATTTAGATACTAACATAATTGCACATGAAAGAAATCTTATTATCATGATCACATCACGATTTCGTTCATGTTATGTTATGTATCATGGACTTCATTAATCTGATTAAAGATCTAAATCAATTCAACATATGAATATCAAATTAATGAATAAGCCTTTTATGAAGAAAAGCATACAATAAGTGCTAAAGGTCATTGTCTTTAGAGCACTTCTCTAACAATAAGGATAGTCATCTTCTGGCAGTCAAGAAGATCATCAAATATGTTAGCGGAACAGTTGACTATGGTGTCTAGTATACTCGAGACACCACGTCTAGCCTAGTAGGATATTGTGATGTTGATTAGGTTGGAAACTCGAACGACAAAAAAAACACCTCTAGTGGGTGTTTCTTCCTTGGAAACAACCTCATGTCTTGGTTCAGTAGAAAACAAAACTACATACCACTTTTCCACGGCGAGGCGAGAATATTTATGATTGGTTAGTGGATACACCTGACTTCATTTAGATGAGAAATATGCTTAAAGACTATGGAGTCTCCGAAGAAGTCCTAACACTCTACTATGACAACCTAAGCGCTATCAGTATCTCAAAATACCTAGTTCAACATTCGAGAACCTAGCATGTTGATATAACGCACAACTACATTTGGAACCTGGTTGAGAGGACAAAATCATTGATCTTAGGCACGTATCCACTGAAGATCAACTGGCTAACGTTTTCACTAAAGGATTGGATGTCTCTAAGTATGAACCTCTCCTGTCATCCCTAGGGATATTCATTGTGGAGTAGATGTAAGGTCTTTTTCTTGTGTATCTTGCCTTCCATAAAAAAAAAAAAGAGCAAGAGTGTATGTATTTTCTTCTTAAAGGTTGCTTTTGCCGAAGAAATAGACAAGGTGGGAGATTGTTAGGTTTTGGATTGTCCATAGCTTTGTCCTTGGTGTTCTTCAAGAAAAAGGCTGCTTTGAAGATATGAGTTTGATGAAGATTTGAAGAATTAGAGGTGAAGTCTCTAGTAGGACTAGGAAGTAGTTCGGACTAAGGCAACCCTGTGCTGTAGGGACGTGCCATACCCTATCTAGACTAGAAGTAGAGCAATCGTGGGACATGTGAATGCGCGCTGGCTTGGAGACGAGGTCTTAACCTATGGGCTGAGATCATTTAAGAGCGGATAAAGATGAATCCCGAGATCATTTAGGCAAATGGATAGTGATCAAATCAAGAAGATTTGACCATCTAAGCTATCAAACCATAATAGGAATCAAATAAGCATTCCATTCTAAAGAGGATACTTGATCGGCAAGTTTCCTATTTCTACGTGATAGCCTAAAGGAAAGTACAAATAATTCAAGGTAAGTTTGGAGTCATATTAGGATAATGATCCAACCTTATCTAGTCTTCCTGCCAGATATACAAGGTTACTATATTTTGGTTTTGAGGTCTCAACACAAATTTTAGAGACGAGCTTGAAGAATAATAGCGAAATGCAGAGAGTGCGCTAAAGTTGTGGAGTGTAGATACTCGGTTGAGGTATTTCATGTTAAAAGCCTTTCACCTTTGGTGACAGATGATGGTTCTTATATTCTTCATTTTATTTTGATGTATTGTGGGTTATGGTTGTGCGATACTGTTGAGAGAGGATGAAAGGAATTCATTCTGAATTCCATTAGGAGTGATTAGTTTCAAGAAGGGTCGTGGGTAGAGAGGGAGTCTCGTACCACATAAGGCTAATTGTAAACCTTGAATCAGATCAGTGGAAATCCTTGCATCTGGGCATAGCCTCGTGGATGTAGGTAGGTTGCCAAACCACGTAAAAATTAAGCATGCCTTAACTTTATTACAATATATATCATATCTTCCCTGTACACACTAAGCCCCACAGGGGGAGTTCGGACGCACAATAACATAATCCGAACGCAATTACAATCTGAACATTAAGGAGTGTGACTTAGAATGCACACTTATATCTGTCATAGAATATAACTCAAAAGGCCATTCGACCCTTGAATGATAAAATAAAAAAATAAACCCCTTTTGTATTTAACATCCCCTAAGACTCGATGCGAAACTATAAGCATCGAGAGTTTCTGATGAAAATGGCTGAAAACATAATCGACTTAGTAAAAGAAATCTACAAGCTACAACGAAGAAGAAACAAAAGGCAAAGTTAAAGTGTCATGCTTGAGATGATGACGTGTAAGGTGACAATCAATCTCAACGTGCTTAGTTCGTTCATGAAAAATTGAATTGTGAGCAATCTGAATAGCACTCTTATTGTCATAAAACATAGGAGTGAGATGAGAAAGAAATATGTCCATAACTACAAGTAACCAATGAAAACAAACAATCTCTTTGGTAGTGGATGCCATAGCATGATACTCCGCTTTAGTTGAAGACAGAGAAACAAATGATTGTTTTTTACTCTTCTACGAAATAAGAGAACCACCTAAGAAAATACAAAAACTAGTAACAGACTTGCGATAAGTGGGGTCACTACCATAATCAACATTAGAGTATGCACACAACTCCAAAGAAGAGGTGGATGAAAGTAGAAGACTTTGAAAGACTGTTCCACGAAGATACTACAAAATACAAAGAACAACCACTCGTGAATTGTAGAAGGAGAAACAACAAACTAACTAACAACATGAACAACATAATCATTATTATCAAGACAGGTAATAGTAAGATAAACCAAGCTCCCAACAATACTACGGTATAATGTAGGATCTAATAAGGGCACACTATCAGAAGAAGAGTACTTTGCATAGTCTTATTATCAAAAAGTCTTTCCTGCTTATGAATATATGCAACATATTTTGATTGAAAAGAAGATAACCTCTAGGAGAATAGGCCACCTCAATGAAGGACACTGTGTATCAGCTACTAGTGGTGGTACACACAGGGATCGACGCCAGAACCTTTGTAACTGCGGGTGGACCATCCATGAGCAACCTGATATCAGCCTCTTGTAACTAATCCAGTTAATCAGTTGTTAGAAGATTCCTCTTCTAGAGTCTTCTACCATCATCTATAAATATCTTGTTCTCCAATTAATGAGAAATCGAAAAAGATAAACAGTTTCAAAATTCCCTCTTTGTCTTTCATTTCCTAAAGACTTTCATGGTATTAGAGCTTGGATCATATGTCTCATTTTTTTTCTTCTTCTTCTCTCTTTAATAACAGTTCTTAAACATCTATTATCCCATGGCTGCATCAATAGAGGCATCTAAGGTGCAGACTAGTTTTGTTCCATCTTTGGAAAATATCGCCCAAATTATGCAGACTCTCAGTCATACACTTCCTATCAAGTTAGACAGGAACAATTTTCTTTTATGGAAGACACGAATGGAGAATGTGATCTATGCTAATGGATAATGGATTTAAAGATCACATTGAGGGATTGATACCCTATCCTCTACAAGCAGTAAGCGGTGGCAACACCACCAATCCAGAATTCGTTCTTTGGAGAAGGTTTGATATAATGATTCTCAGTTGGCTTTATCCTATAACTACGCCCAGGAAATAATGGGCGAGATCGTGACTACTAGACCTCTGAAACATGGTCGACCTTGCAGCCTTATCTTCTCTTCTTCTTCTTCAAAAGCAAGGGTAATGCAATTACGTTTAGAGTTTCAAACAACTAGAAAAGGTTCTCTATCTATGCTTGATTATATAATGAAACTGAAAACATTAGCAGACAATCTTTCTGTCGTTTGTGAATCTATTTCGGAAAAGGATCACATCTTGTAAATTCTTAGGGTCTTGGTGCCGATTATAATTTAATTGGAGCTTCACTCATTATGCGAGAAGAAGAAATCTCTCTTTCTTCCATGCATAGCACTTCGCTCACTCATGAGCATCGTTTGGAATCTCGAAGTGATTACACGAAGATACTTTGTTTTTTACGCGATTTTACTCGATTTGTCGGTTAATCGAGGAAGATACATTTTTCGTGGAAATCTACTTGTGTCAGACTCATAAAATTCTATCACTTTTCTAGAAGAAACTCAAATGGAGGGAGACATGCTTCTCAACAACGTCCTCAGTGTCAACTTTGTGGGAAATTTGGACACATTTATTTGGTGCTATCATCATTTTGATATCCATTATCAAGGATCTACCTCTACTCAAGAATCATCTTCATTCAATAAGTCTCAAAGCAGTACAGTTCTAGGTCTCAACCTCATGCATTAATGGCTTCTCCTTCTAACATCAATCATGAGGATTGGTTCTTT
The DNA here is from genome assembly GCA_016808115.1 of Tetrastigma voinierianum. Taxonomy (NCBI): domain Eukaryota; kingdom Viridiplantae; phylum Streptophyta; class Magnoliopsida; order Vitales; family Vitaceae; genus Tetrastigma; species Tetrastigma voinierianum. Next base: position 153,744 of record JAEQBH010003556.1, read on the forward strand.
GACACCGGAGCAACACATCATTTAACGCCAAATACCTCCTCTCTTTATAATCTTCAATCATATGAAGGAAATGACAAAGTCACCATAGGAAATGGTAAGGAAATATGTATTTTACATACTGGAACAACTATTCTTTCAACTTCGTTCAAAAATTTTCAATTAAAGAGTCTTTCATACGCCTGCCTCATCTTACTACTAATCTTGTTAGTGTTTCATAGTTCTGTAATGATAACAATGCATTTGTAGAGTTTCATCCCAACATTTTTCTTGTCAAAGTCTTGCTCCAAGCAGTTAGTGCTTAGGGTAATCTTGTTCAAGTTGCTTCAAAATTCCCATTCTTGAAGTTTCTCCTTCAGTATGTATTACTTCTAAGTCTGAGTTTACATCGTCTGCTTCTCGCCTATGACACTCTTAGCTTGGATACCCTGCTAACAAAGTCTTTCAGCAAGTCCTTCAATTCTGTAATATTTCCTTTTCTTGTAACAACCTCAGTTTGTGTTCCTCTTGTCAATTCGTTAAAATAAACTCCCTTTTACATTGTCTATGTCAAGAGTTGATTGTCCTCTTACCTTGCTTCATATGGACCTTTGGGTGCCTGCACCTGTCATATCTACTACTAGTGCTAGGTATTTTCTTTTGTTCATTGATGATTTTTCATGATTTTCTTGGATATATCCCCCACATTCTAAAGATCAAGCATTACCTACATTTTTCAAATTCAAAACTCTAATGGAAAATCAATTCAATTCTCGAATTAAATGTTTGCAATCCGATAATGGAGGTGAATTCTTAGCTTTTCTTCATTTCTTGACAAAACATATGATGTGCATCCTTAATCGTTGCTCCACGTCATATACACTGACGAGCGAGAAGTGTTGAAAGAAAAATGAGACATGTAGTTGAAACTGGTCTTGCTCTTCTGAACACAACATCCTTACCTTTATCTTTTTGGCTTTATGCCTTTCATACAACTACATTTCTTAGCAATCGCCTTCCTCCAAAAGTGCTTGGGGATTAATCTCCCTTTCAGAATCTTTGGGTGCTTGTGTTACTCTTATCTTCGACCCTATACCAAGCATAAATTGTGTAATCGTTCAGCTAAATGTATCTTCCATAGTTATAGTAGCAGACACAAGGGGTACTTATGTTATAATCCAATCACTTCCCAAGTTTACATTAGTAGACATGTTATTTTTTATGAAACTGTTTTTCCTTTTGTACATACTGCTACATCCACTTTTCTACTTATGTTTCTTCCTCAACTCTTGTTTTCCTACCTCCTATGTCTTCTTTCAACTCATCCACTGCATCATCTTCCTCTTTTGCATCACCTTTTGCTACATTACAAGAACCAATTCAAGTTCCCTTTGTTGATCCTATCACACCAGTTTTTGTTTCACCTCCAGTTTCTGACCACTCCACTTCTCCTTTGACCCCACAGCAATCTATTAATTTTCATCCCATGGTGACTCGGTCTAAACATGGTATTTTCAAGAAAAAGGATCTACTTACACTGAGACCTTTACATTTACCTGTTGCCAAGACTCTAAATGGATGGCGGTATGCTGTAAATTTACTACTCTTCTTCGCAATAACACATGGCAACTTGTTCCTCCTCCATCTAACTTCAATGAGGTGGATTACAAGTGGATATACAAACTGAAACGCAATCTTGATGATACTATTGCTTGGCACAAGGCACGAATTGTAGCTAACGGGTTTACACAAACTCAAGGCCTTGATTATTTTGAGACCTTTAGCCCTGTTGTCTTACCATTGCTCTTTCATTTGGATGGTCTATTCGTCAACTCGATGTTCAAAATGCATTTTTAATGGTGATCTTAGTGAACAAGTGTTTATGAGATAGCCTCCTGGCTTTGTAAATTCAGAATATCCAACTCATGATTGCAAGCTTAACAAATCTATCTATGGGTTGAAGCAGGCGCAGCTAGGGCCTGGTTTACTAAACTTAGCAATGCTCTGTTACAATGGGGTTTTCAAGCTTCAAGGGCTGATTCTTCCATGTTCTTCAAGCATAGTGATCAAGATACTTTGATTTTCTTAGTTTATGTTGATGATATTTTAATCCACGGGTAGTGTCGGACTCGAGCCTCTGCTGTGCTTGACTTCATACTCACATTTTTCTCTACGAGACTTGGGTCCTCTTTATTATTTTCTTGGACTTGAAGTAGTTTCAGCCACCGACTCTTTTCATTTGCCTCAACACAAATATCTAATTGATCTTCTCCATCGAACTAATATGGTTAATTCCAAGCCTGCTGCAACTCCTGGCTATATTGGTCAGACACTTTCTAAGCATGATGGTGTTCCACTCTCGGATCCAACCATGCATTGAAGTGTTATGGGAACACTTCAATATTTGACTATCATAAGACCCGGACATATCCTTTGTCGTCAATAGGCTGATCGGTTATGACACTCCTCGACCTCTCATTGGTTGGCTGTGAAGCGAATCCTTAGGTACCTCAAAGGCACCTCTTCTTATGGTATTTGTATTCAAGAATCTCCTTCTCTTCATATTCAAGCTTTTACCGATGTTGATTGGTGATGAGCTTAAAAGTCATCTATTTTTAGTCCATTTTTCTGCTTAATTTTCATATCAAAAGAGACAATTACTTTGCAGTAACTGAAGAAACTCTTATTTATTTATTATGGTGGAATGGAAGAAGAAGAAAAGCGTTAGAAAAATGCGAAATGAGTGGAATAAAAGTGCGGTCAGTGGCACGAGGCTTGAGAAATGAAAAGATGGGTGAGTCGTGATGCGGTTTTGGGGTTTACACGATCCCCAGTGAAGTGAGTCGCGACATCAGAAGTGGAAGGAAATAAGTGCGGGTCGCGACATGGATAACTAAGATATAGAAGTCGCGACATGAAGGCTGCTCGCGAAATTTGTAAAGAAATGAGGTGAAAGGTTTAACGACGTGAGATCGAAGTCGTGACATCGAACCCACGGTTCATTGTAGTCATGAATCGAAACCAGCGACAAGATCTGCGATGTCATGTTTTTATCGGGAACAAGCGATTGAGACTTATGGAGGCATGAAGTGATGATAGCGGCGTGAGAGCAATCAAAGAAGGTCTGAAGTGGCGTAATTAGACATCGTGTCAGTTGATCTGTCCAGGAAAGATCTGGTAGACAGATTGGCGACATCGCGTGTCGATTGTTGATGTCGCGACAACATATTGATGTCGACATCATGAAACTTGATTGAAACACCGCGAGATCCTTTAGTTGATGTCACGACGAAGATTGATGTCGGCGACATCAGAGGCATGGATTGAATGCTGCGAGAAGACATGGCGAGGTCGCGGCGTGAGATCGAGGTCGCGACATGAAGAACCCGGTTAAGCTCTGAAGGCGTGACTAGATGTCCACGACAAGGGTGTTAACCGTGACACGAAGAAACGACCAGTTGAAGGCCACGAGAGGAACTAAGTTGATGTCGCGTGAGATGCGATGTGTGACATTAGAACCGCCGGATGAAGGCGAAAAGAAATGAAGCTGGCATCACGACAAAGGGGCCAGTGCTGACTATCGAAGATTCCGTTGAAAGGTAATTTTCTTTAGTTGATGTCCGCGACAAAGAAGAATAGCGTCGCGACCTTCGGGGCTTAACATGTGAAACTGCGAAAAGTAAGTGATGGCCGGCGTGAGAATGATGTCGCTGACATCACTAATGAAACGAGTTAATTTCGCATAGACAAGAAGTTAAGTCGCGACGTGAGGATCGGAAATTCGGCGACAAGGATCTGTCGCTGGCAGGAAGTTGAGGTCGCGACTTGAGCCGATGACTTGGGCTGGATACTCACCGTCGCGGGGCTACGATGGATCAAGACTATTGAAAAACCCTATAAATCTGTGACTATCGAGGAAGGAGCGTGGCTTAGGCGGCCGCGAGACGAGGAAGTGCGGATGGCGAAGGCTCATTTTCTTTATTTTTGGTTTCTTTTCTCTTTCTTTTCTTTTAATTTCTTCCAATATGGATAGGTGGATTAGATTTATCATTCTAGTTTTCTTTTATTTTAAAATTGGATGTTATCGTTTTGAGCTAAAGGCCGAATGCGAAGACTAGATTCTTTTCAAATTACTACCTGGAATGTTGAAGTTCAGACAATTTTCTGGAATTCAGCTTATCCAGTTTCGAAATGCAGTTATTCTTATGATCAGAGGAATGATGTAGTGTGTAATTTAGTAATTGAGGAACCCAGCTTACATTAAGTGAATGTTATTTTCAGAAATTATCTTTCCTATTATTTCAAACCAGTGCAATTCAGGTTATGAATTTACTTTCGGTTATGGGTTTAAGGTTTTGATCTAAATACCCGGGTTTCACATAGTTTAGAATTGTTTCATTGCTCGACTTTCAAGGAGGTCCTCACGAGTGACCACAGAGATGACATTCACAGGAGTTATGAATATTTCTTTTGGTATATTAACACAACTATTAGAGATCTAATGAGTTTGTAGGTTTACTTGATAAATCCTCTTCTCATGAAATCAGAATAGGTTGAATGAGTTATCAATTTAATGTGAGAGAGTTCACCTGGTCGAATAGTGAGCCAGAATCCAGAGTGTTAGGCGAGATCTAATCGAGGAGAGGGTGATCTATTCTAATTTGGAGGAAGAGTAACACAGAGTTGTATATCCTTGTGGCCAGATGGCAGGGCTAAGGTGTAGTCCGTATTAAAATGGGTATGAAATATTGCGAAAGAAAATACCGAAATTAGGAAGTCCACGGTAAAAAGTAGTTATCTAATTCCCTGTATTCGAAGAATCGGGTCAAAAATTAGATAATGAAGTAATGAAGTGTGGAGAGATCCAGCGCTAGTATTAACGAATGATTTTGAAATCACGAAATTCACGAGCATAATTAACAATCGGACAAACGGGAATTGATGCTTCCTGATAGCATTGATCTTAATGTGTTACTCCTAAGCGATAATTATTCAATTTACATTCATTTTCTAACTACTAATTATTCTTTATTCTTTATATTCAAGTTTATTGTTTCAATTCGGTTATTTCCCTTTGTTCGTTTAATTTTCCGGCACGTGTCTTTGGATCACTTACTATCATTTAGTGGTCCCGAATAGTATGGAAATTGGTAGTCGGGAGTAGTTGATTCAAGTACTTGAGATCTCTGTGGGATCGATATACGGACTTAAATCCATTTGTACTTGTCGGCACATTGTACTTGCGGAGATATCGGATAAAACCAAACTTTGAAAATGATTTACTCTAGGAGATTTTTGGTTTACATAGTATAATGTCCATAAGTTTTATTGGCATCGTTGTCAGGGATTAATCAATAGTCCTTGGACACTGATGTGATATATTAGCATATGTGTTTGGTCAGGTCTCAACAAGTTTTATGGCGCCGTTGCCGGGGATTAGACAATAGTCCTTTGGTAATAGTGTCATAAATTTGTATATGTCTTGAGGTCTCAACAATTGGGCGTCTTGCCCTGATGATCGTCGAAGCATTGGAGGTTATTGCATTTTTCTTGGACTGAATTTGGTGTAAAGTTATTTCAAGAGTAGCGAGGTAGAATCTGTAGTGGATAGTTGTTGCCCTTCTGAATTGGGCACAGTTCAAGCATTGTTGACTGAGCTTTGCCTCTGTCCTCCTTCTGTTCCTCTTCTTTGGTGCGATAACATGAGTGCCACTCACTTAGTTGCTAATCCTGTTATTCATACTAGAACCAAACACATTGAACTTGATCTTCATTTTGTGCAAGACAAGGTTCTTCATAATCAATTGCCTCTTCGTTATGTTCCTTCTACATATCAACTAGCAGACTTATTTACTAAACATATAGCAAGCTCACTGTTCGTTAGTTTCCGTACCAAACTCTCTGTTGTTCCTCAACATGTAAGCTTAATGGGGGGATGGAGGACACCGTGTATCAACTACTAGTGGTGGTACATCTGAGGATCACAACATCAAGAACACTATACACACTGCGGTGGATCATCCACATGAGCAACACAATATCAATACTCTTGTTACTAATCCAGCTAATCAATTGTTAAAAGATTCCTCTTCTAGAGTCATCTACCATCGTGTATAAATATCTTGTTCTTTAGTTAATGAGAAGTAGAAAAAGAAATATTTTTTCCTTCAAAATTGAAATACCATCGACATCAGCACCAGGAATAATCATGTCGTCAATATGTAAAGAAATAATGATATGGCCGACATCAATACGCTTAACAAAAAGAGCAGAATCAAAACTACTAACAACAAACCCAAGAAACAAGATCACAATAGTAAATTTCTCAAACCAAGCATGAGGAGCTTATTTGAGACCTTATAATGTCTTCTTAAGCTTGCAAACATACACAAAATCATAAAAAACACTAGGAGGGGGTGAAGATCCTCATTTAAAAAGACATTTTTAACATCAAGTTGAAATATACACCATTGGCGAACTAAAGCTACTACAGTATGAGTACGAACAATAGTCTTTTTTGCAACGGGAGCAAAAGTCTCCTCATAATCCATACCTTGCTATGGTAAATATCCTTTTGCAATCAACCTAGATTTGAATTGCATAAATAAATCCATTAGAATTAGTCTTGATCTTATACACCCAACGATAGTCGCAACAACACTCTTACCAAGATGTAGAGGAACCAAAATTCCAAGTACGAATGTGGATCCATAGTATGCAAAGCCTTAAGTTCTCCATCCATAGTATGTTACCAACATGGATCAAGAATTGCCTCATCATGAGTTTGTAACTCTCCTAAAGCCCCTATGGATGCTAAAAATTTCAAACGAGAAGACGAAACATGGCTAAGACATGAATGCCATAAATAAAAAGTAGAAGGACTCAAATTAAGATATTGAAAATCAACACCATCAAATAGAAGCAAGATTCAACGTGAGTTTCAAAATATGATCAACATTAGTGAGAGACAGATTAGGAGAAACAACATAACCAACACCTGCTAAAGGCATGATAGTGCCATCAACAATCATAACAGGAATAGAAGACGAAATAGACATATAAAATCAAAACAATAAGAATTTGGAGATATATAATGAAAAGCACTAGAATCCAAGATCTAAACAATAGACGACATACTTAGCATTATGAGTAGAAGAAGTGGGAAAATTGTTGCCATCATATATAAAAGCATTGATTTAGAAATCAATGAAGGATAAAACTGAATCCTTGGAGCTCGGAGAAAAGTCAGTCTTGTGGAAGATGATTGAAGGTACTTGTTAATAGCTTGAGGAAAAAAAAAAAAAAAAAAAAAAAAAGGTAACAAGAAAAAAAATGAAAACAAAACATATAAATTTACTTGAAAACTATAAACATAAAAGAAAAAGAAAATCAATTATTGAATATCGAGTATAAACTTAGCATATTGTGTCTGGTTAGTATAAAAAATCATAAAGCTGTAAGTGCTGCAAAACTTCAAAATACCTACAATACTTCATAATTTCTCAAAACTGTGAGGAGGCATCCCAAAACTCAATAGACTCATATCCCAGTAAAGAATAGTAGTGAACCATGGGATCATCATCCATTCACCAAAATCGTAAAATAATAATAATAATAATAAATAAATAAATCTATGATATCGCATATAGAAACTTCTTAGGTCAAATCACATAGCCCAACATAATCTGAAGGGTCATATCATCAATACCAATTCTATTGTCAATTGAACTTAAAGAAAAGAAATTTGTCGAGTCATTTGTCATGAGCGGTAATTGGGCTTTATCAAATATTACGGTCAGCGCGACGATTAGAGTTTAAATATTGAAAGCATTATATTAAAGCTGCAGAAAGTCAATGTCGTGGAGCCCGACGGCATTTGACAATTTATGAATTCCAATTGCCGCTGTCATGGACAGCGGCATTATGCACTATTTTCATCTTTAATTCGATTTCTAAACTAACTTCATAATTTTTTTTTGCAAAAAAATTATTTACATCTAAAACTCAATTCTACACTCATTGAACATCGTTTTTGACATTTTGTATAAGGTTGAAAACTAATCCTAGCAAATATGTCATTTTTTCATACCTAAAATTAGGTTTCACCATGTGCCTCGGACTCATGCGTGCAAGTATTCTATTTCATAAACAAATTCCGTTGGGATATATTGACTTGGCAGAATGCATCTTGGTAGGGTTTTATGGTTCAAGTTAGTTCATAAACCAAAACCTGAATCAAATCAAGTTGGATTTGATTGGATCCTTTGGGATTGATCACCATTCTTGATGGAAGTGCAAAGCTTGATCCTTTCTTAGGTGGGTGAAGTGCAAGCATCCACATTGAAATGCAAATGGAAGTTGTAGTGTGATGGCCCCAGGCTGACCGTGCTTCGATGGTCACAGCGTCCTTGGACCCATTATCTGGCTCTTGCCATTGAAGTGACCAAGGTAGCCAGTAGTGAAGCGGCTGAGAACCCGACGAGATTGAGTCACAGAGCCGTGCAAGGTCATAGTCACGTGACCGTCTGCAGCGTAGCGGAAGTGTTATGGATCTTTTCTATTTTATTAATGTTGTATATTGGGAGGAAATCACACGCATGATACTTATCCATGAATCTCCCGATATCGAATCTCATCCTTTCAAAACATTAAGTATTAATAAGGAATAAGCTAGTGCTGATAAGGAAAATATATCTTTATCGCGAAAATCACGAGATTATCTTTCTAGCTTCAGAATTCAGTATAAACAAAAGGCTCACACAGGAAGGGATCCAACTCATGCTTTTCTTTTCTCGCGCTTTTCTTGACAATAATCGAAAGCGGTCGGGACAGCGTGCAAGACCCCCTTTTTTTACGAGGTTTTATATCACATCGATGCCTGAAGATTAATCCGGATAACATAAGTGTCTTGTGTTAGTAGATTGCTTAAAACAAGTTCAAGAATATTATAATCGGATTAGATGTTGACATAAATATTAAGGATCATGTAGCAAATAATTAACTTTGATATTCTCCCGCCAACGGCCGGTTGTTCCCAATCTGCTTTCCTTTGGTATTATTAAGGTAAGATTTACATTAAATGCATTGAAATTCTGGTTCACTGTTCTTAATTGATCCATAAGAAGGATATTCTGTTGACGATGATGTGTGATTAATGATGGTAATATCATCATCATCAATGACAGAACTAAATATATAATTGTGATATCTAACATGTTCCTACATCTTGGACAACAAAACTATAGGAAATTTAAATTTTTTTTATCTAAAACCTTTCGATCAAAATTATAATTTGTAATCATGTTTGATTGGTCGGTTATAGTATAAGAATAAAATAGATGATAAAATATTATAGTATTTTTTTTTTTTGAAGGAATATTATATCTTATGTTTAATTAATTGGTTATCATATCTTTACGTTTAGAAGGATAAATGGTAGGTTATATTATGCACATAAAGATACAAGGATATTGTCACTATGGATGAACTCCTAACAACAAAGTTTCTTGACACCATATAAGGATTAACTCCTATAATCACGTTTTAAAGCTATGAGAGTCTTTTAGGCTAAAACAAACAATATTTATATGATTGGATCTGGTATTACGGATGGTGTCAAGCCGATGTAATCTGATATAGGTGTTTGTTTGTTCGATTTAACCTTGCAATCACATAAAACACGGCAAGAATTGGCTCCTTTTAACCTAACAGTAATAACAAAAACATAGGCAAGGAAAATAAAACCAGAAAGAAAAATGGATTCTGGTTATGAATTATTAATGACTTGAAAAATCATACAATTCTCAACAATAGAGGATTAACGAATCAGTTCTACCAAAGAACATACAACCAAGGTCATTGAGATTGATGAGTTTTGTGAAGAAAAATCTAAATATTCACTTAGATACATACATAATCAATTGATAAGTCTATTCTTTCCTTTTTCTTTTCTCACTAAAAAAAAAAATCTTTTTGTGGTTTAATATAACCAACTTCATAAATAGAGAACCAAAAAAGGGGAAAGATCTTTGTCAGATATCAAAGACATACACAGGCTTTCACTGTATTATTAGTGAGGGAAACTTTCATTGACCACTAGAAGTGTCCTCTTGGTTCTTACCCTTTCCCCTCAACATATCTGTGAAATTTCCTCTCATAATTCTCATGAATCTTGTGTCCTCTACTGGAGACGGTGCCACCGCCATTGGAGACTCGACTGGCGAGGGTAGAGGGTCTCCACTGTCTTTTTTCCCCAGCAAACCACCTTCACCAAACAAACTGGTTACTGATGATGCAATCCCAAGATGAGCACCCATCACCTTACTGATTGCCTCTAAAGTTCCGCCTGATCTATCCTTCAATATAATTTCTAGGGCTTCTTTATGTGCTGGATCAAGGGCATCCAGGTCTTTTAACAGATTTTGTATGGCAGGTAAGAGCAACTCCCGAACACTAGTTGCAGGAAGATCTGGACAAGCAACACACCAATATTCAACATTAAACAACACAAACACCAAATCATAGTATATATGGAAGAGACAACTACAGTTAATTAATTACCTTTAACACAAGGACTGCAACCCGTAATGTACAGTTCTAATCATCGGAAACAAATTTTACCCACATTATATTTCACTGGAAGTTGTTCTTACTACATTTGTTTCTATTCTCATTCTCTCCTTTTACCAACAACAGTAAAAAATAGCACTAGCAACCTATGATACATACCTATATCAACACATATGGCATGGGTGGGCTGTGGGTATGGCATCTTTGATGGACACTCCTATTTTACTTCAGGTTACTTTGGGTGTGGCTGTTTTATTTATTTAATTTTTTCAATAGATACCCTTCTATACTTCGAACTTTCTGATAATACTTTTATAAAGAAAAAAAGAGTAAGCTAATATTTGGAGCCATCTTTGGTTCTAAAAATTTTAAGAGAGAAAATGCAAGGGAAAGATAATAAGAGGACAAATAGAAAGAAAAAAGGAAAATAAATTTTTGAGTTAAATCTAACTTATTTTTATTTACTACTTCAAACTCAACACATTTATTTTAACTTATTAATGTAAAGATTAAAATAATTTAAAACTATGTAAGTTTCTAAGTAATTTTAGCAAAAATGTCAAAAAAGTTCGAAATTTTCTCTAATATACCTTGCTAGTCAGCTGACAACACCCTTCATATATTTTCCCCCCTTCTATTTACCACACCATGAAAATACTTGGAATTTTGTAAACCCTGTCCGTAGCACATTTTACACTATAGCTCCATCTTCAATGCATTACTTCCCTTAATAAAAGAACTTCTATTTTGATATTTTTTCTACACCTTCATTTTGCTAATTCAACTGGCAAAGCACTCTCCCCCTCACAAGAACCCGCTATGGCAATGTCTCTAAAAATTTGCATAACTCTCCCTTTAATTTCCTCAAATTAGGCCTTGTTCCAAATTTTCAACTTAGCTTGAGTCGCAACTTTTGCATTTACCTATGACCATTACCTCTATCCACCTTAAGTTAACATCATCCTTAAAATTAGCACAAAACGAGCACACATTCTCAAATCTAAAAGGAACCAAACTCCACCTAGAACATCTGGTGTCTATAACAATTAGACCATGAGGAGACAGAGGTCCAGATAAGGTCTTTAGACAGTCGGGTGGAAAAAAATGACTTCCTAATCCTAAGAATATAAACCAATCTCACCTATTGCAAACAGGGGACTATTACAAATTTGAAGAAGTGGAAGAGGAATTTCTTGGAAATGGATATATTAATCTAGCACCTGAACAAAACCATAAAAAATCTCTCCTACCATTGGTACAGATCCCTTAACTTTTCTGAAATGCTTTTGCTGATATAGAAATCCCATACCCGCAACCTTCCCCAGCACACCACCTTGGATAGGAAAATCCAAAAGGATTTGGTAATTCTACTCAAAATTCCTCTCTAAGAATAGAACCCGATTGAGCCATACCGCCTTGCATAAGATAATCAGAAAGATATGATAGAATTATTGGGAGTTTTAGGAGTTTGATATTTAATAGTATTTATTGGAATATTTGCTGATCTGGTTTATATTAGAGGCCATAATTATAGACTTATTGTTACCTGTAAAATAGGACTTACAAAAGCTCTATATAAGCTTGTAAATCTACCATTTTCAATATAGTAAAAAAGGGGATCGTTCTGCAGTCTCTACAGCAGTGTTTCATGCTTGTTTTTCTCCCTGTTATTTCCTTTTATGGTATCAGAGCAGTAAAAAGGGAAATCACAGGTTGAGGACAATGAGCTATCCTGGAACAAGCGGAGGTGATGAGTTGGAGAGGGCCACAGGGTCACCAAGTCAACCTCCACAATTGTTCCTGCTGCCTCTTCAGAACTTACATCCCTTACGTCTCTCCAAATAACAAACCACAAATTGAATGGGAGCAATTTTCTTCAATGGTCTCAATCCATGCAGATGGTGATTCGAGGAAATGGAAAATTCAGATACCTTGATGGCAGTATAGCGAAACCTAGCCCAAACAATCTTTTGTTTCAAACATGGGACATTCAAAACTCCATGGTGATGACATGGCTTGTTCATTCAATGGAAGACTTGATTGGAGAGACATTTATTCTATCTTATAGCAAAAGGAATCTGGGACACAGTTCAACTGGCTTATTCTGATTATGAGGACACTTCTCAAGCTTTTGAGTTGTGGAATAGAGCTCGAAATCTCAAGCAAGGGGATCTAGATGTCACCCAGTATTTCAATTCGCTAAAAAAATTGTGGCAAGAGCTAGATTTATTTCAATCCTGCAATTGGAAGGATCCAGAAGATCCAGCCTTGTGCAAGAAGATGTTAGCAAAAGAAAGGATATATGACTTTCTAGCAGGACTTAATCAAGACTTGGATGAGATTCTTGGCACTAAACTACAAATGCATATAGATGAGATCTTTGCAGAGGTGCGTATATAAGAAAGCAGAAAACGAGTGATGTTAAACAATCAATCCGTTATGGCCTCGCCCAATGAAAATTCTGCTTTGGTCACGCATCGCTCAGATAGTCATAATCGTCCAAGGAAGAAGGCTTCCACTTAGTGTGAGCATTGTCAATGGCCGAATCATATTACGACCACATGCTGGAAACTACATGGAAAACCAACAAATTGGACTCCAAAACAGTCTTGTGGCCAAGAGACTTGCAATTTCCAGAGAGCACAAATGGTAAAAGTGAAGGACCACAACAATGAGGTAACTCTTTCTAAAACACAGATGGAGACACTTTGTAAGATGGTGGCTGAATCTCAGATTAAGGGAGGATTAATTGCTCAACAAGGTACAAACATGACAGCCTTTGGTGGATTGACAAGAAAAGAGGCTCCGTGGATTATTGACTCAGGAGCCTCCGATCATATGACAGGTTGTGAAAATTTATTCTCTTCCTATGTTCCTTCTTCAAGTAATCAAAAAGTGAGGATTGCAGATGGTTCTTTTTCAGTAGTGGCAGGCATCGGAACTGTACAAATCAGTCTGAATATCCTCCTTAAAGCTGTTCTCCATGTCCCGAAGTTATCATGCAATTTGATGTCTATTAGCAAATTAACAAGAAATTTAAATTGTGTAGTTAACTTAACATCTTCTACTTGTGTTTTTTAGGACCAGATATCGGGGAGGAGGATTGGCAGTGCTAAGGAGTTCTCTAGACTATATCACTTTGAGGTTCTGCCCTCCATGAGCAGTCACGTTCAAGTTGTCATGAATAAGTCTCTCTCTTGAGAACAAAAATTTTTGCTTTTGCATCGTCGATTAGGTCATCCGAGTTTTGTGTACTTGAGACATCTTTTTCCATCCTTGTTTGAGAAAAATGATTTTTTTCCAGTAAGAAATTTGTCAGTTTGCAAAACACAAACGAGTCTATTTGCCTCCTCAACCATACCAATGTTCAAAGCCATATTTGCTGATTCATAGTGATCTTTGGGGTCCATCCCGTGTCTTAAGTATTTATAATAAAAGATGGTTTGTTACATTTATTGACGATCATTCTCGAGTATGTTGGGTGTATCTACTACGTGAAAAATCTGAGGTTGCATCGGTGTTCAAAAAATTTTATTCCATGATCAAGACGCAATATAACAAAAACATTAAGATTTTGCATAGTGATAATGGAACAAAGTTCTTTAACAATGAACTTAATCAATTTTTTTTAAACAGTGGCCTTATTCACCAGAGTTCATGTGTGAGTACACCTCAACAAAACGGTGTATCAGAACATAAGAACAGCACCTTGTGGAAGTAGCTCGTGCCTTGATGCTTAATTCTAATGTTCCAAAATGTATTTGGGGGGACGCAATTCTCACGGCATGTTATTTAATTAATCGTGTTCCCTCTCAAGTCCTTCGTTTTCAATCTCCATTAACAGTATTGTCAAATTCAGTTAATGGCTCAAGGTATTTTTCAGATTTAGAATTCAAGTTTTTGGATGCACAGCCTTTGTTCACAATCTAGATCCAAATAGGAGTAAACTAGAGCCTCGTTCTCATAAATGTGTTTTTTTAGGATGCTTAATCACACAAAAGGGTTATAAGTGTTATTCTCCTGAAAATAGAAAACATTTCGTGTTAAGGGATGTAACTTTCTTTGAAGATGAACCATATTTCAAAAAACGAAACTGAATGGAACATTCGCAGATTTTGCTGCAGTAGCTTCTACAACAAACACTGGGAATTCAATCCTCATTATGGAAAATTTGGATTCGGGAAGTTGTGAAACCTTGGAGACACCAAATCTATTTCTAAATCCAAGCATTGCGAGTCTTGTTACTATTTTGATTTGGAGTTGTTTCATTATAAAAAAATTTGTTCTCCAAGTCCAAGTAGTAGTTTCTTTATTTAATTTAGAAAGTTTGTTTCTAATAAGTAAAGAGTTCTTTTCTTTTAGAAAGTTGCTTTTTAGATTGCTCTATTAAATTAAGATGCATTTTCTTGATCAAGTAGGATTTTCTTTATTCATCCCGAAAGTATGGGGATATACCCTCCTAATGTAGTATTTTGACAATCAGTTCAAGTTTAATAATATTTTTCAGATTTCTCTTGTTTAAGAGTTCTCTCTTATTTTCTTATCTCTTGGGTGGATTCCCTTGAGCGGCGAGTTCGTTGCTTCTTATCACTAGGTGAATTCCTTGCGTGGCGAAGTATATCTCTTATTCTCTAAACTCTTAGGTGGATTCTCTTGAGTGGCGAGTTTGTGGCGAGTTCGTGGCTTCTTATCTTTTGGTGGATTCCTTGAGTTGTGAAGTAAGTACCTATCCTTCTATTACCTTTACTCATCTCATCTTCTTCTCTTTCACCTTTCCATAACCAAATTTTCAACCTTAACCCAAAACTTTCCAAATCTAGTTCCATACTTTTAAAACTTTTCCAAATACTTTGTTTCACCTTAGAAACCATACAAACCATCTTCCCTAACCTTAGAGAAACCCCAAATTCGTGCATAGCCTTAGCCTACCTTAGAAAAACCAGCCGCAAACTAGCTCAAAACAAGGTTGTTTGCATCAAATTAAACACAAGACCTTTCAAACCAAAATCATTTCGCATTCTAAACCTTAATTTGATCATAAATAAACCTCAAATAAGCCCTATAACCTTTGGAACCAGACCTATCCCTTACCTTTCAAAGTTACGTCCTATACCCCTAAACTACCACAACCCATCCCTAACTTACCCAAACATTAGACATGAGGAAGCCGGATTTATAGGAATTGTTTGGGAACCAAATCCACTCTTAATTGCTAAATTGTTCCTTCTATCTTATCCCCAACGAATTCAAATTCTGTTCAAATAGCCAGTCTAAAATCCTCCACAAATTTTGATACAATCCTCAACCAATTTGAATTCCCCAACACGTGGAAATCCATCTCCACAAAATCCGACCTCCAATTCAAAATTTCCAACTCAACCTACAACTTTTTCTCCACCAACTTCTCCAACACAAAATTTGACTTCAAATTCAAATTTTCAAACTCAACCTCGACCATTTTTTTCTCCATTAACCCAGCTGCATAATCCTTCCACCAAATCTCCATCAATCGAAACAAATCCCTCCATTACTCGGCCTTATCTCAGGATTTCTTTTTTTGATTTATCTTTATCTCAACAATTTTCAAATTCCCTCACGATCTAACGCTGGCTTGATTTTCTCAAATGCATGATTTGGTACCTTCAAAATCGCAACATCAGTAGGTCAAAGCGGCAGGGGGAGAGTCGACTCAGCAACAACTTAACATGTACTCAAGAAAAAAATTCAAAAAGGAGGCACAACAAAATTTCAATTCCGATATCCTGCAAAGTAACAATAGTTTGGAGGCTCTGAATCTTGGTCAACCCTCTAAGACTATCTGAGACTGAAAAAATTCAAATAGAAGATTTAGATGCCCCCATTGCATTGCGAAAGGGAATGAGATCATGCACAGTACAATCCTCTATCCAACTTTGTCAAGTATAATCATCTATCAAATTCAGTTTAGTTGCTAGCCAAGAATCTTGCAGTGGTGGAAATCCCAAAAACTGTTCAAGAAGCATTAGAAAGTCAATAATGGAAACAGGCTATTCTGGACGAGATGAGAGAACTGCTGGAAAAATCCAGACTTGGAAAGTATGCTGAGATCTTAGAACAAAGGTACCTGTTGGTTGTAGATGGGTATTCACAGTAAAATACAAGGCTGATGGGACAATTAAACATTAAAAGGCAAGGTTGGTTGCTAAGAGATACACAAACATATGGAATTGACTACTAGGAAACTTTTGCCCCGGTAACCAAAATTAATACTATTCTGGTCCTTCTCTCTTTAGCTGCTAACCTGGATTGGCCGCTTCAACAATTAGATATTAGAAGTACTTTGAATCGACGGACTTTGAAAGGAAGTTTACTATGAATCTTGCATAGGTTTGATGATCGAAGAAATGGACGGGATGTTTGGACCAGAAAGAAAGTCTTGTAGTTGGAAACATTCTTGAGGCGCTGGTTTGACAATTTTAAAACATATTATGAAAGCAGATTAACAATTTGAATCTCAAGATCTTTTATGTTCTATGGTGGAGGATGTTGGGATTATAACCATTTGTATTACCATAACTGATGAGTATGGATTTTGACAGATGTTAGTTGAGGTGAAGAACAGAGAGTTAAATAACACCAGAGTGGATTAAGGATCTAGGAAACACTAAAATTATTTCTGGGTATGGACCTTTAAATAATAGAGTTTCTACATGTCTGAGATGCTGATAGGCCTTCCTCTAAGGAAATAGGATGCTGGTTGCTGCAGGCATCTTCCTGGCGATCCAGTATGATGGTTTTGACCGGAGCTTTGCGGAAGAAAGATCCGTATCGCGTTGATTGGGAAGTCAATACTATCTGCCGGGGTGATAACCATTGTGTGGACTCGTCCATAATGTTTTAATGAGCTGGGGCGGCTCTTATCGATGTTCTGACCTGAGGATCACGGCGAAGTGTTATTGTACAAAGATGTTCTGGTTACCACATGGACGGAGGCTGAGTCCTCTGAGTGAGTAAGTCCATCAGAGTGTTATGTTTGTTTTGGGAACTAGTTCAGCATCAGGTGATAAAAATAAACTGATAACCTTTAAACTTAATATGAAACCATTAAACTGGATGTTTGGGTTCTCAGTTTATATATTTCAGAACTTCTTGTACACAGTGGGCTGCACTTGAATCACCAAGTATTTTTATGATAACTGGAAGCATACTCATTATCCAGTACGATCGTGGAACAAACCAACGAGCTCAGACAGCATCATTTGTTAAGCAGATGAGAGGATCGATAAAGTTGCCTTCGCTGGCGGCATTCAAACAGCTGAATCTTTTGACCTTCATCAGAAATATGGTCAAGCTGAGAGATGGGACCCAGCACAACCAAGCGAGAATCTTCAGAGGGTTTTGAGGTTTGGCTGTATAATGATAACTGGATCTTATGATCTACTGGACTATGTAGAACATAATTCCTGTTGAACATTATTATTAACTTTACCAATAGGACTTTAGACTCTATAAGATTAACCAAATCTGCCGTTTTGTATAGAAAGGGTTCATTCCTATTTGGGTCCTCTGGCTGTGACTAACAGCATTTTTCCTGTTGTTTCTTACTGAGTGCCCAGACCTATCTAGGTAAAACTGGTGAGATGACTCACAAAAATCAAGATCTATGGAGTGACCCAGAGAAGTTCCAGCTCATATCTCAGGCTGGAGCAGGAGCTATGAGGCCTAATGCTGTAAGACAGCATCTAAAGACCACAACTGATGAACTTTCAGTACTCTTTTTGGCATGCTCATAGACTGCTCATTAAAAAACCACCTATGCACTACGGTGTCTCTTAAAGCATTACACCAAAGCTTTGTTAAAAAGGAAATACTTGGTGACCAGCCTTTTCTTCCTAGATCTCAATCCACAAAATCCCAGCTAATCACTTTCATAAATGCAAGTATAATGATCTTTGTAAAAGCTGGTTGCAAATATTTCATGTAAGGAACGGAGTGTAATGTTTGTCAATTCTCTTTGTTGCAAATTTTCAATTCATCATTATTATGAGTTCTAGTATTTGACAAATTGAAGTTCTAATGTAGTTGCAAAATATATAGATGCAGCTACATTTCCTTTCTGGGACAATGAAATTACAACTGATTATATTTTCATTGATTTGTTTACAACAAAGATAAGTTTGATAGGTTTACCTTCAAAAGAAACAAAGCTCTGGTCAATTTGTCTTCTAAAGGAATGAAGATGCATTATTGACTTAATGATATTTTGAAACTTGAGATGCAACTGTAATGATAAATTTGTTGTTTGAAAATATTTTAACTGATACCAAAATGATTTTAGCAAAGGCATGTAACCAGATAGCTTTACCCATGTTAGTTAGTGGCCTCACAAACCCACTAGAATATCAAAAAGAGTCTTTTGCAAGACCTAAACATCAAAACAGGAAGAAGCGACCGAGCACTCATTCCCAATGCCCCATTCAATGAGCCAAATGTAGCCCAAGGGCTCACAAGAACTTCAAGGAAGCAATCAATAGACAAGAAAATTAATGGCAGGGTTTGACATATGATCCTATACTAAACTTGAATAACCTGGCAGTTGATGACTATCAGTTGTACAGAAGGGAAAAGAAAAAAAAAAGATTCCCAGTTCTAAAGAAAAGCAAACCTGTAGCATCCAAAGCTCGGATTGATTCACAAAATGCATTAGCTCTCTCACTCCGACGCATCACATCACTTGTAGGACTAGGCATGCTTGTGAATTGGAAAATCTTGGACAAAAGATGTATACCATGTTAAGGAAACATTATAAACCTAACACCTTGACATGGAATCCAAGAGTATATTGCAATGTGGATAGTACTAGAGTGCAGACTGATTATCTGCATGTGCACAGAATAACTCAGAGAACTAAAGAAGAAGCCTTAAGTTTCTTAAGGAAAGTAAAGGATATAATCTCTAAGTTTATCCGTTGTATGTGGTATAGCAACCACCAATGCACGGACCACAGCAATAGTAGCTTCATGTGATCCATCTTCAAGAAAAGCATCCATCTGAACACGTATCTTGTCAACAATCTGAAATGCCCAAATTTTAGTCAGCTAACAGTACGAAGTTATCACATAAGTATTATCAAGAGTAAAAAGGTAATACCGTATCATTCTTAAATTGTAGTGCCACAGCACCAAATGCATCTATGCTGGCATACTTTACATTTAGGTTTTGGTCAGAGCCAAGAGTTACTAGGGCAGGCAAAACATGAGTTGAAGCAACTTTTGCATCAATATATGGCACCTGATGAGAGAAAGAAGTCAAAAGAATTACAAATGCTCCACTAGATGTAACTGGGGGGAAGTAATTATTTTACATATTAAATTCCAAAAGAATGGATGAACTTACAATGACTTTCAATAGATTAGCAGCTGATTTTCATCTCTATGTTTGCGCTAACAACCATTTCCCATAAAATGTTAAAAATCATACCATGATGCTCTTCAAAAGTGCTGCATTATGTAAAGAGACATTAGTCAAATAATGAATTTCTAAAAATTAGAATTCAAAGATTTTCATGAAACACAAACCAAAGAAAGCGGACAGCATCTACAATCTCAGCATTGCGCTTTGCTGGTTGACTCTCCTTCACTGTGCCTTGAACTAAGAGCTTTCTCAAGTACTCTGCTAATTGTTCATGCTTGCAAGGCGCACCTAAAACACCAGCCAAGAGAAGTGGCAGGACACACATAGTAGCAAGTCTCTCAGCAATACCAGTTTTCGGACTCAGACCTGTAATCAAGCAGCAATTAGAAATCCTGCAGTTAAAAAAAGGTTAAAATAAATAAAGAGTTAATTACCTTTTATTACTGACTGAATGGTAGAAGGGAAAAATGTCAAATCAGCATTATCACCAATTGCTAACAAGAATACAGGTAGCATTATGTGTGTCAAATAAGAATCCCCAAAACGTCCAGATACAGCCAACAAAAACTGCATCATGAATAGCTAGATTAGAAAGAACTACAAGAGCAATTTCCTCATGCATATGAAACATAAAATAAAGCTAAAAGCATTCCATAAAATAAATTTAAGTAAAAGATAGTACCATAGCAGTTCTCTTTCTCAGATTATCCTCCTTTGGGGGTAACAAACAGGCAAGCTGAATCAAACTTGGAAAGCAGTCAATGTGCATCCATTCAAATGCAGGCCATTCAACATGTCCACTGTCAAAATCTTTAAATCTCTCAGAAGCAAATATTGCAGCATCCATATTTTCCAATATTCTAATACTATTTTCTCAACAAGGAATTTTATGCTCCATTTGGGGATGCAAAAAGCAAGGAAGAAAAAATCAGAGATTACCCTGCATATAGTTCAAGCAAGGAGGTAGAAAATAATGTTCCCATTGATTCTGAAACTGTAGGAAACGGACATGTCTCAATTGCTTTCTGGTGCACAAATGGAAGCAACTCTATAAGCATTCTTAATAAGACATCAATATTCCAGCGCTCTCGTTCACCTAAAACATGTAGATGTGACTCAACTGAACCTTCAACACCCGAAAGAGGAGGACAGCGCTGAAAAGTTGGAAAGAAAAGTTAAAAGAGAGAAGTACAAGAAATAAGTTAGGAGGAAAATAGAGTAAAGATTGAGGAATCATCAGTTAGAAACTAGCATACCTGAGCAGAGCCCAAGATATAAGAGAGTAAAACTCGTAAAATATGGTCCAATTTGTTTCCCCAATTGATTACAGCAGGAACTAATTCTTTAAGTGTGGTCTCTACAACCACTCCAGATGGGTCACAGACCAATTGAAACATCAACTCCTCAACCTATTAAACAAAAGAAGTAAAAGAATATATTGGAGAAATTTCTTAATAACAACATTTTTTCTTTCCATATAAGTTATCTATTATGAGTCAGTGAAGCTCCATTCCCTAGACCATGTCATCAGCCTGTTCGACTTACATTGTAGCCAATTCTGTCAAGTCAGATTTCTTCTCCCTGATTTTCTCGAGAAGCATATTTTAAGTGATGCTGACCTTGAAATGTTATCCATATTATTTGGAAAGAGTGGTAGCAGCAAAGCCAGATTATGAGCAGCAGCATCCCGAACAACAGTTCCAGAATCTTCAATCAATTGTTGAACAATGGACAAAATAAGAGAATCACGAATCTCAGGCCGGACAAATTCCGCAAGCTCCCCGCATGATTGAGCCACAAGCAGCCTGCGCTCTTCATACATGTGATTTATCTGCAATTGGTGTAACTACCTTATAGTACGGAATCAAATAGGTAAATTGGGAGGCTCTGAAAAGCCAGACTAAAGCTTACTTGTTCCCAACACTGAGGAAGCAATTCTATCTCTGTTCTCATCTCTCCTACATTCTTAGCAAGGTTAACACATGCCTGAAACAAAGTTGAAAAGATTTGTTTCATATTCAAATCATATATATACTTACACAATATAATTGTTGTACTTCAAACAGTAACCTACATCCATTGTGTCACGTCTCTGTTGCTCATGCAGGCGGCTTAAAATTAAATTGAACAATGTATAGGTCCAAGGAATCACGGGTGCTGGTATCTGGATGACGCTCAATAGCACACATTATCAGGGGAAGAAGCTCCTATGTGCAAATAAGACCAATAGAATCAATGATCCTTCCACCATAAAACCAGAAACCAATTTAAAAAAAAAATGGAATTCAATTACTCAAAACAAACCTCCCGATGGTTGATCAAAACATAAGGAACAATCTTGGGCAAGGCATCTGAAAGGATCTGGATGGTTCCCAACCCCTGTCAAATATTAAATTCCAGACAGTGAGAAGTGCTGATTATTTCACTACAAAAAAAGGCCATAATATTAAAAGGAGCTCTATGAACTTACCATCTTTTCAGAATCAGTTTGCCACCTATATTATCTAGTTAGTCTTCACTTTCTTCAGAATTGGTTCACCATTTTATTTGAGGCGTTCACAATGTTTCCTGCAGTACGTTCTCATGGCCACACGGAACTAATTAACAGCTCTTGTGCAACTTCCTCAGGTTTTCTTATGATGTCATCAGAAGTTTGATTTTCCGGCAATTGAGCCTCTTGATTGTCTGAAACACCAGATGTCAAGTCCACTTGATGAGAAATTACATTTTTATCTTCATGTATCTCGACAACATTTTCTTCTCCCTGAACTGACTCTTTCTCACAATTGGTGGAATCTAAAGCATCACTAGCCATGGTGTTTTTTGCTTTTAAACTTTCTATTTCCATCTGTAATGACTTTATCTCCTCCTTGTACCTTTCTAAGGATTGTGACTGAACATCATCTACATCACTAACTGCCCAACTCCGTCCAGAACGATATCCTTCAATGTGCATCTTCAGTGAAGTGATTTCTGCTCTACAGTCATTAAGGTCCTTTCTATGGTGCTCCAAGGACTGCTTTAAAACTTGTACCTGAGGTATACAATATCAATGTATATGCTCTTTTAAACAAGTGTACAGTTGCTGCATAAAACATCGCAATAAGAGGATTACCATGTTCTCCTTGTCCTTAAGATCCTTCTGAAGAGCTTCAGATGATTTTGTTAAAGCCATTATTTGACCATCAGCCAAATCTTTGTTTTCGCTTAAGAACTCCTTTCCATGATTTAACTACTCTGTTTGCTTTTAGCAGTGACTCATTTTCCTGAAACATGGCAATTTTCTCCTGCGCATAGGAACTTAATCAGAATATGCCTTAACACCAAATCAATGTAGCAGACGTTCCAAGTTCTCACATGTTCTCAAGAAAAATCAAGCCAAACAATCCATGCATTTTTAAAATTTAGATTTAAGTACTAATTAAATAAACTTTGAGGTATGAACCTCCATTCTCTCCATTAGTATTTGACAACAGAGCCCATTGCAAGTCAGGCATTTCTTCCTGCTCTCTAGACATGAAAAGTTAAACAAATACTGAGGCTCCTTTTTGTTTCATGATGCACAAAAAATTGTTAGATTATGATTGCGTAATGAGAGAAACAACAAAGAACAAGATTAATGATAGTAGGAAAAAAATACAAAATTGACTTAGAGTAAGATCAGAATTTTAAAAGGCTATTAAGGCTCCTCAAAGGCAGGGTTAGGCAAATTATCCTTGAGGTTATAGCCTCAGCATTGGATATCAAGGCTTAAGTCTCACCTAGTTGAGGTGTACGGCCATAAGGCTATAGACTCAAAGCTGTTGAGGCTTAAGCCTCCAATATTCAAACGGTTTTAATAGGTTTTGGGCTTTTTAACATTCAATAAAATGTCCAAGCCTCAATATGTAATGAATTTAATGAATTATACTTTTGTTAGGGTTTAGTATACACTTATAAGTTTTTCTTTGAGTTTAAGCCTTTAAGACTAGGGTTAATGTGTACATAGATTATTATTGAATGACACTGTTATCAAAATTGTACGATTCATGAATCGATTCACAATTTGGGAGGTGAACAATCCGACTCTTTCAAAGAATAGATCATATGTCTGAATCGAAGACAAAATCGCAAATTGATTTAATACCAATTCTCAACAGACCAAGAAATTAAAAGGTCACCAAAATAAAATACTGAAATACCAAAAAAAAAACTTAGCCAATTGTAGGAATTGATTAACGTGGAAGAAAACAACTCCAACCTTTGGTATTACAAGAAGAAACGAAAAAGGGAGAAGAAGACCAGAAGTTTACAGGGAAGAAGAAGAAGAATCAAAAAGGAGAAAAAAAACTTGTTGGTTGTTGCTTTTCTAATCGAATTTTCAGCTTCAAGTATGTTTTTTTATTAAGCTTCCATTTTCTTCTTCAACGAAACCATGCATTGAACCATTGTAGTAAAATACCATGCATCGATCTTTTTTTCTTTCTTTAAGATTCAGTTCATCAGTTGGCTTTTCTGAACTTTAGAAGGTTTTGTTTATATATATATATATATATATATATATATATATATATGAGTCTTGTTTGCAATACAGGTGGTCATCACTAAATATTTTGCTAGTCCACCACCCCTAACAATTTTAAATGTTATTTTGCTGGTCCACCACCACTGTTACAATATTAGGAATTCCAATTTCGTCAATTTGCTACCTCCAGTTTTAGAAAAAATACATATTAACTTTAATATACCACCACCACTGTTACAACATTAGTAGCACATAGAAAAAATATAATTAAGTATAATTAGATAAACTCATGCATTTTAACTTAAATAAATAAATAATTACATATTAATTTATATTGTAACATAACATATCTAAATTGCAAATTACTTTTATTCTTTAGGTTATTATCATACTATTGCAAATGGCACCACCGAAAAAGAAGGGGGTCTAATGTGGGTGATCCTATTTGGGAACATTGCTCTAGAATTAATGACAATAGAATGAATTTAAAGTGTAACTATTGTGGACTTTAGAGATGGGGAGGGATTAATAGGATGAAACATCATTTAGCGGGTGATCATAATAATGTTGCTCCTTGTACTCAATGTCCAAAAAATGTAAGAGATCTTTGCATCAAACTTTTAGAGCAACTAGAAGCACAAAAGTCTACAAAAGCTAATGAAAGTATTGAAGAGTTTGGAGGAGGAGAGCAAGGAGTTCAGATTTTAGGAAATAAAAGAAGGGCTAAAATGGATGCATTTATAGACAAAGGGAAAGGTGTCAAACAACAAGCTTTGAATGCACTTGTTAAGAAAAGAGAACCTGTAATTGAGAGCTGATGAATATTGAATATAATTAGTTCATCCCTATGTTTTTATGTTATTTTTGTAGTTTTTAGTTAGAAATAAGTGTTTTAATGTTCTAAATGCTTATCTTTTTGTGTAGGTCATCCCTTGGGAGAAATGAAGAAATCAAGAAAAAGAACAAGCAGTTTGGAGCAAGAAACAAGCAAAGGAAGGCAAGGAATCCTTTGGAATGGTGGCATGGAAGTCAAAACACTTGAAGCCTGAACGACATGCAAGTGGCGTGGAATTGGGCCGCGACATCCAAGATGAACCAGGGTGATAAGCACTGACATGTCATGGCAATGGAACTACATGTCGAGGCATTGAAGAAGGAAATAAGCAGCATCAACACTAACATGCCGTAGCATTAGAATTACATGCCGCGGCATTGGATTTCCATGTTGTGGCATCGCGGCCCAGTTTTGGCAAGTTTGCCATTCTCGGTCCATCTTTTTCGGCTCACTTCCCAAGGTGTATTTAAGGGATATTTTGAGACAATTTTAGGTACGATTTGGAGGAGATCTCCTACGGGAGGAGAAAAGGATAAGCCTCTAGGGTTCCTAACCCTAGGAGAAGGCTCTTGGAGGAAGAAGATTGAAGAAGAAGACATTTGTTTCATATTTTTTTATTCTTCTTCGGTTTTATTTCTTTCCCTCATGTTTTGATTTCGTTTTCTAGGGTTTTAGATGTAGTTTAGTTGCGATTTATGTATTTGAACACTATTTTGCCTTTTAATTAATATTTGAAGCACTTTTCTATTAAATGCCCTATTCTATTTTTCATATTTGTTGATGATTGTACACCATTTTGTGGTTCAATTTGAGATATGAAAAGTGAGGATTGAACTAGACATGTTTAGAGCATCACACTTCACCATTGACAAGAGATTCTCATGGGTCTTGTATGGTAATTAGGATTTCTAGGGTTCATCACACTTTAAGGTTTTAGGGTTGAGTAGAGATACAAAATACCTAAACCGTAGGAGTAGACTGTGGATTATCGAAAGAGGTCCATAGATGCACAAGTGAGACTTACCATTAATAGGTGTTTAGAATGCTAATTAAGGGTAATTTGGTCAATAATGCATAATGGTCAGTTAAACGAAGTCTAAACCCTAGGTTTTTCCCATTTTATTTCATATATTTGCATGATAGATTAGAATTTTAGTTGTTTTCTTACTTCTACCATCAAATTCATCATCTAGATATAGTCAGGACTAGGAAAATTTCAATACTTTGTAACCTAATCCTCGTGGGATCGACACTCTTACTTTTTACACACTATATTACTTGAGGTGACGCGTGCACTTGCGCACATAGGATTATTATTTTACACAGCACACATTTCGAGCCTAACAAGTTTTTGGCGTCATTGCCAGGGATTAGGCATTTTTACTAATATTGATACTAAGTAGTCCTTCTTTACTTTGGATACTTCTTTTGTTTGTTTTCTTTTATTTTAGTTGTATATACTTATTTCCACTTTTGTCTATTTTACTCTTGATTTTTCTCTTGTTTTGTAGGATTATTTCACAATAGCCCTTCTTTACTTTGGATACTTCTTTTGTTTGTTTTCTGTTATTTTAGTTGTATATACTTATTTCCACTTTTGTCTATTTTACTCTTGATTTTTCTCTTGTTTTGCAGGATTATTTCACAATGGATCCTTCAGTTGATAAGCCCAGAAATATCTCTCTTTGATCGCAACTAAGAATGAAGCGAATGAATGAATTAACATCATCAAAGAGTGACAAATCAAGTGAGGAGTCAAGTGTGGCAACCATATGAGTCGATGGATCATGTTTAGTATGGAGGTACCCAATACTTGAACAATCAATACTGTGGATGGGACCGTCACCCAAACACCTCATGGAAAACAAGTCATAATACTCTAAACTCCACAAGTCTAAAGATCAAGCTTGGAAGAAACCATGGCTGAAATGGCTAAGCTAAGGGATGAAATGGAAGATTCTAGAATTCAAATGGCCAATTCAAGACTAGAGCAAAACATGGCTGAAATGAAAAGAAGTCAAAAATTTGCATTGTATGGCGCTCGAGCTGAATTTTAAAAATCAATGGCTGATATGGACTATTCTCAAGTCGATTTGCCTTGGTTTCATGTCCAAGATGAGATCGCCTTCACAAGAGACAATGGCAAACCTAGAGGCAAACATGGCTGAACTTAGAAGATCTCAAGCTCAATTCATGGAAGAGGTGAACAAAACCTTTACAAGAGGAGTCAAATTCTAAGTGAAGTGGAAGCAGACATGCATCACAATGGTTAAGAGTGACTAAGTCTAGGGCTGAATTAATAATGGAAAAGACAATGATCAATGTTCAAATTCAGCCCGTACCACTTAAGAGATTGGATGAGGAGATGACTCCAAGGACCACTTCTTACACTCAGCTTGGGGTGAATTAGAACCCAACCTCCATGAAGGGAATGAGTATACAAGAACTAGTGGCCAAACACATGAATGAGGGGAAGAACATGGTTAACATGTCTTTTGAAGAACAACATGAGAGTTTCTTATCTATTCTTGAGGTGATTAGAAGAAAGAAGATCTAAAGCCCTGTGGTAAATGCCTCAAGGAATAATGAACTTGAGAAGCTTCAAAGAGTGGAAAATGATGTACAAGAATTAAATGCCTTAGTTGCAAAGGAAAATGAGTCAACTCCTCTAGAACCGAAAGAGAAGAATGAAGAAATTGAAACAATTCCAGAGATGACTTCTTTGGTATTTGTGCAAGAGGAGTTGTCAAGTGACGACATACCATACATTTTGGAGGTGGAAGAGCGCATAGTCTCATTTCATGAGATCAAGGAAGCCTCCAATGGGAACAAAACGATCAAATCATTTCAAGACAGGGCGTTCAAGTTGCTAATTGAGCACAATTATCACCTCTTAGAGAAGGATGGAGGCAAGAATCACCAACTAATTTGTAGTTGGTAGAGTCTAGCTAGACTCTAAAAACGGAGCAGCTTCTTGGCAGGCAACCCAAGTTCAATAAGTTTTCTTTCCCTTTCTCAATTTCTTAGTTAGTTTTGAGTTTATTTTTTAATAAATTTTCGTTCTTGAATTTGCTTTTCCTTGTGTTAGTGTTAATTTTCAGGTTTATGGAGACCCTAAGTTGGCTATGGAGGTGGAGAATCTAAAAAGTGGAGGTTTATACCATCTTGAAGGCTTAAAGAACAAAAAAAAAAAAAAAAAAAAGAGGGAGTGAACAAGAAAATCGGTTTCCAGCATCCTCCCTCACTTAGATTTATGGGGAAGAAGGCACAACTTGCATTGCATAAGCAAGTCATACTCATTGGAGCTGTTTCCAGAGGCTTGATCACCCTCAAGAGAGTACTCATTATCCATTCTTGCTTTTGTTTCACATTGAGGACAATGTTTAATTCAAGTTTGGAGAGGTGCATTCAAGAATTCAAATTTTTTTTCAAAAATCCAACTTTTGTATCTCCTTACCTATTTTAGTTTTTTATTTTCAGTTGTTTGGTTGTTAATTGCATGTTCTTTTCTTTCTTTCTTTTGTTTATCGTGTGTCTCATATGAGTTAGGTTGGTGCCTAGTAATGGTTTTGAGAACACTTTGGTGTCTTTCCAATTGTTTTCATAGTCAATTTGGGATACCTTTGCATTGTTGATCTAGGACTTGAGTGTATCTTTTGGTTGTGGGAGACTTGGATTGAATAACCAACTTGTCTTCGAGAAATCATTTCTTAATGGAACTTCGTACACCTGCTAGATCTCATTTATATACCAGTTACGGCCACATTTTTCTCAAATTAAACTTACCTTGAGACCTTAGCCACATAGTGGTGGGACACCTCGTCAAAAGGATTGCTAATGTGCTGACAAAACAAAGAAAACTAAGCGAAAACAAAAGAATTTTTATATGGACATGCATTGCCTTTTGTTATGGTTGAAAAAATTGTTGATTATGGTAGGGGATTGAAACCCCCAAGTTATCATGAGGCTAGAGTTGCTTACTTGACAAGGGAAGTGAACAATGTGACTTTGATGTTAGAGAAATACAAAGGAGTGTAAAGAAAACCGAATGTACTTTGATGTCTGATGGGCGGTCAGATAAGAAAACTAGATCTCTCACTAAGTTCTTAGATAATAGCCCAAGTGGAACTATTTTCTCAAATCAGTTGATACCTCAGATGTTATAAAAGATGCACAAAAATTATTTGAATTGCTTGATTCATTAGTTGAGGGAATTGGAGAAAAAATGTAGTGGTGGTGATAGTGCTTGACTTATGTGATTGGTGGTGTTAATGGAAAATGAAAAGCTAATTTGGTCTCCTTGTGCATCTCATTGCATTGACAATATGTTGGAGGATATGGGTGAATTTCCAATATTCAAGAATACTATTAAAAAAGCTAGAGAAGTTTGTGTTTATATTTATAAACATGTATGGAGTACTTAACATATTTTGAAAATTTACCGAAAGAAAGATAAGAAATTTATTATTACAGATTTTATCATTTCTAATCTAAAGTGTGAGAAGAAGTGAAGCTTCCTCTTGAATTTATGTTTGCACGACAGAAAGATAAACTAGAGAAACCATATACCAGATGGAACAAAAAAAATGAGCGATATTATTTACTGACCTTCAGTTTTGGAAATAGTCTTTATATTACTTTGAGTATATTATTATATCATCAGATTTTAGACTTGTTTATGTGATGCAAAACCACGTGATAGGGTATGTTTATGAAGCCATGGATATAGCAAAGGAGCAAATTCTGGTTCAATAACCAAAAGACTAAATATGAGCGCATTTGGAACATCATTTATTTGAGATGGGATTTGCAACTCCATAGGCCACTCCATGTTGGATTATATTTTCTTAATCCGTGGTAAGTTTTCTAAATATCAATCAACTTTCTATATGCTCTTATTGATCAAGGTTATTGCATACTAATTGTTATATATTTTTTATAGGTTTCAATATAATGAGTCTTTTAGCAGTTTAGAAGTGAAAGTTGGTTTATATAAAACAATTGAGAAGATGTTTCCAAGCATTGAGACAAGAATTAAAATTGATCAACAATGGAAAAGCTTAAAAGAGAAGGATTATTTGGTATGAGTATGGCCATTGCAACAAGGGACAAGAAGCAACCTGGTATGCTTTAATTCTAATTATTTTGCAAGTGTTAAATACTATATTTTGAAGTTTTTTAAAGGAACAAAATCTGATTTTTTTTTTTTTAATTATTATTTCAGCTTTATGGTGGGAGAGTGATGGAGAGAATGTAAGGAACTTCAAGTCTTGCTATAAGGGTTTAAGTCTCACTTGTAGTGCTACACGTTGTGAAAGAAATTGGAGCACGTTTGAGCATGTCCATTCCAAAAAAAGAAATAGATTGGAGCAACAAAGATTAAATGCTCTTGTATTTGTAAGATACAATCTTCAACATGAGTTAAGGCAAACAAAAAGAGAGGAAAGAGATGAGACATATGATCCTATTTGTTTGAGTGATATGGAGTCCGATGATGAATAGGTCACTGAAATTGAAGATTCTTATTTTGAATGGTCGTGGATGGATATCAATGAATGTTTTGAAGATGATGGAGGAATTGGTTGAACAACAAAAGAGCTTGAGGTACATATAAAAAACTATATAACTTTGTAAAGATTAAAGTAGTGTATGAATTTTGAGTCGATTTTAATTTATATCACATAGGTCCAAGGAACTTGAAGCATGGTAGAAAAGAAAAGGAAATGGGTGTTAAAGATGAGTTAGTTGATGATTTAGAAGCTTATAATCATGAGGAAGAAGATGAAGATGAAGGAGAGCAAGAGGACTTGGTTATGGTTGGAGAAAGAGAGAGTGGTGATGATGACAGCTCTGAACTTGGAGATGATGGCTTAGTTTAATTTTATTAGTAGTTAATTATTATATGAAATGATTTTATTAGCATTGGTATATTCAACAACTAGACTAGTATTTGGATCTCTTTTAACTTCTTTTAGACTTGATTGGTAACTTGGTATGGTTTATTTGAAAATATTATAAGCTTATTATTTAAACAAATATTTAAATAGCTTACAATTTAGGAATTATATGAAATTACATTTTTTTTTATCAAAGAAATTACATATATTTTAACTATTATTAAAAATGTAAAACGAATCTTTTTTTTTTTTTTTGATAGATAAAAGCAAATTATATTAAACCAGGAAGGCGAAGTATACGGGAGATATACAACGAGGGCTCCCTGACAAAGGAAATGGGGAGAAGAACACCTACCACCCCTGATAAAAACCGGGGAAATCAATTCACCTGACCCACCCGAGTCAAAAAGTCTGCAAAGACCTTGGTCTTTCAACATACCAAGTTGGCCAAAGAGACCAAAGATTACAAGAAAGTAGACTTCATGGATTGATTGATATAATCTCATCCTCAAGCAAGCCGGTTTCTTTCCACGCCCAGAATTGTCAAAAAAAAAAATGCAAGGGAGCTACCATCCAAGCCTTCTTAGTCGCTTGCCCCTGAAAAGAGAATCATGCCAAATGAAGAGTCTCCTTCACAAAAAAGAGGAAACACCCGACTAACACCAAAAATAGCTAAGCAATCGAGAGAATCTTGGCCTTTGAACAATGGAGCAACAAATGATCAGAAAATTTGTTTTCTTCCCTTCCCCACAAAAGGAGCCTTTATTAATGACGCTCTCCCCCTTTTCTTTAGTTGGTCCAGGGTTAACACTAAGAACAAGCTTCCCAATGAGAAAGCCGATTTTGTGGACACGGATTCCAAATCAAGCGGGAAGGAAAAGTGAGTCCTTTGTTAGAGTCAGCAGTAAAAAGCTTCACCTAAAAGCGATCATCTTTAACATCTTTCGTAAGTAACCTATCCTCTCCACTAGAGATGACTCTCTTTCATTGAATGACATGCAAAAACAATTGCACTTCCTCTAGTTCCCAATCATTGACAAATCTAGAGAAATGAGAGGACCACCCTCCTCCTAAACTCGATTCCATAAATCTACCAAGCCTCATATTAGCCAGCAGCAGAGGGAAAATGTCGACAAAAGGTTGTTCCACTACACAAAAGTCCTTCCAAAAAAACAAGAGCCCTCCTGCCATTCCCTATTGAGCACATAGTATTAGGAAAAGGACTCCCCACTTTCTAATCTCTTTCAGACTCACATCATAGAGACCTTACTTTGCCACGAATACCATCCCCGAATCCTCCTAATTTTGAATTGACTTTCCTCCGAGGACTTCTCTCATTGCAACGTAAACCACTTGCTCGGAAGGGCTCTGTTATGATTAGCACAGCCTACACCACAACACCTAGCCCCATGGCACTCTGTCAGGCAAGCGTTGGTATAGTGGATGCGTTTTTGTCTAAAGACCCTCCTCCCCAAAGGAAGTCCCTTTGTATCCGTTCTAATCTCACTTTAATTCTCCTAGGTAGCCAGAACAAAGACATGTAATAAATTGGTAGGCTTGAGAGAGTGCTACGAAGGAGAGTGAGTCTTCCTCCTTTAGAGACATACTACCTCTTCCACAAAGTCAGCTTTCTCCAAAACCTTTCTTCTATAACATCCCAAACAGCCATCAAATTGTGTTGAGCCCCCAAAGGAAGACCTAAATATGAAGAAGGAAGGGCCCCTATCCTGCACCTACTTTCTTGCTTCTAGAACCTCCATATGAACCCTCCTCCCACAGAATAATCTAAGCTTTTGGCGAATTAATCTTGACATCGAGATAGCTTTGAACCTGATAGTAACCCGACTTAGGTAGGCCATTTGATTTTGCTTCGGACTCACAAAACAAAATAGTGTCATCTTGCATACAATAAGTGGGAGGCGTAAACCATCCCCTCTTCCTCGAGATCTACAGCTAGAAAGAAAACCTCCTTGACTTGTAGTAGGACAAGCTGAGGCTTACAATCCCGATCTGAAGAGACGAGGGAGAGGGTCCCCACCTCGGACCTCCTAGAGCTCTAAAGAAACCGGAGAGCCATTCGTCATATTAGAAAATGTCGCCGAAGAAATACACCAACTGATCCAACTAGTCCACTTACTTCTTAAGCCCATTTTGGTCATCACCTTCAATAAAAAATCCCAGTCAAGATGGTCATAAGCCTTCTCTATATCCAGCTTGCATAAAACACCACTTTCCTTTCTCCGGAACATCGCGTCTACTGCCTCATTTGCAATTAAAGCCGCATCGAGAATTTGTCTACCCTCTCGAAAAGTGTTCTACGCCTTTGAGACCACCTTTCCTACTATCCTCTTAAGTCTATTAGCAAGAACCTTCGCCAAAATTTTGAACAACCCTCCCACTAAACTGATAGGTCTAAAGTCCTCAATATCCATTGCATCCCCCTTTTTAGAGATTAACACCAAAAGTGGAATTTAGGCTTCTCACGAACCCTATTCTGCTCATAAAACTCACGCCAAAACCAACAACCTCCTCCTTGACAAAGTCAGTGAGCCTTAAAAAGCAAAGGAGAGATCATTTTGGTCAAGGCTTTCATCCCCCATTTAACTCAAGGCTATAAAAATTTCACCCTCCCGGGCAGATCTATCTTAATTACGACCCATCTCTTCCCTCGGTTGATTGAAACTTAAACGGAGCTAGCTGGGACCTTGACCAAGCGGGTTTGAGTAAACCTTGACTTCAACAATTCCCCTATTAACAACGATCTCATCTTCGTACCAATTCCCATTAATTTTAATTTTCTTCACACAGTTCCTCCTTCTATGGGCATTGGCCATTCTGTGGAAAAAGCTCATGTTCTTATCCCCCTCTTTCAACCATGACTTTACGGATTCTGTCTCGAGAAACTTCCTCAGCGGGGACCCGATATTTAAAGCCCTCATGCTTGAATTTCGCTCCTCAAATTCCTCCAAAGACAGTGGTTTGTTCTTCTCTAAATCATCACACAAGCTTATTCTTTGTAAAACCTTTCTTTTATTTGTCTCCACCCTTCTGAAAACATCCTGTTCCAAGATTTTAATAAGGCCTTTAGAGCCTTCAACTTGGAGGCAAGAATAAAACTACAAGTGCCGTTGAAGCTCAAACTTTGCCACCAATTCTTTACTAGCTCCTTGAAGCCCACAGCTTTAAGCCACATTATCTCAATAGAGCGGCGGGGCCTCTCACGATCCCTCCGACATCGGGAGGATCGGGAAATGATCGAGAGGCAGGGCTGGGGCAAGGTAGTAGAACTACATTCTTTGAAATAGCCATTGTTTCTTCCCCCTGGACGTAGAGAAAATGAGAAACGGTCTAATCTGGACATAGAGCCATTGTTTCTTCCCATTCTCCAAGTAAAATGGCCTCCTTGAAACGGAATGTCTCTTAGACCCAATTACTCAGTAACTTCTAAAAACCTTCTCATTGAGGACGAGATTCTGCCCCCTCTCCTTCGTTCATTAGGAAAACGAATCGTATTAAAGTCCTTCCTACACACCATGGACCCTCCTGAAACCAGACAATACTAACTCCTCCTGAGGTTCCTTGTTCCTGATTCAAGACAGGACCGTAAAGAATCCAACCCTTAAATGTCAGTGACTCGAGAATATGAAATCCCATAAAGAAAAATACCTCCTGCTTGACTCCTGACATCCACCCAGCCCCTTTGCGAATTTCTACCGACCCCGAACTATGAACCATCCTTGTGAATCCAAATTCGCATTTTTGTCTCTTGAAGACCTGACTCTGCTTTGAGAATTCAAAAAGGCCTTTATAACAACCTTTATGTATCGACCGTCCCTCTAACATTTCATGACAAGATCTTCAACTTCATTTGAGTTCATTTAGTAAGTTCCCTATCTCTACACGGCCTTTCAGCCTCCACGACCATTATAATTGATGGTACATTCCAGTTTTCTCAATTCACGAACACACTTCGAAGGACCAGATGCTCTTTACTTCCACTCAAGTTTTTTTCATCATTCAACTTTCTCAGCATATTAATTAGTTCCTCTTCATTTCCAACAGTTGGGAAGCCCAAAAATTCACTAAATTTGACCAAACAACTTTCCATGGGCTGTGAATTTTCTGATCCACATAACCCCTCAATGAGGCTCGAAACCAACGA
This sequence comes from Tetrastigma voinierianum, assembly GCA_016808115.1. Lineage (NCBI taxonomy): Eukaryota > Viridiplantae > Streptophyta > Magnoliopsida > Vitales > Vitaceae > Tetrastigma > Tetrastigma voinierianum. The sequence continues at coordinate 189,080 of JAEQBH010003556.1, forward strand.
AAGCGGAGTTCCACTAATACTTTCATTTTCCTCGCCTTTAGACTTAAAGACCCACTAAGCCAAAAAAGAATCCCGGGGAGTAGAACTACGGCATCTGCGAGAGAGGAGGAGGATAACAAGGGCCACGATCATCGGGAGAACAACAATCTAACTTTAGGGCTTGTCACCATCTAATAGGGACACTTGCCTCTACTGCTTTTTGACCAGCACTCCCCCATGCCATCGCTTGGTCATCAACTCCTTCCTCCCCGACAATCAAAGGAGGGCTTGAGCTTAGAACCCTTTTTGCTTGAACACTACATCTAAGGATCTTTGGGGGCTAGATATTAGCATAAGGCTCTTCTAAGAGCTCAAGCCCATCTGAAATAAGTCCACCATGCTCCAAATCTCTTAAGCCTAAATCCTCAGCCAAATCAAAACCATCAAGCCTAGCTTCTTGGGCCTCTACAAGAGTAGGCCCAAAAGAGGTAAAACCCCATCCAATAACCTCCCCATCAAGTGATACATCAACGAAAACAAGCCCATTCGATTACAATACCCACTTTGTAATCAGTTTATATCACCAGATTCATCTGCATAGATAATGGGCCTCTTCGCAGTCTCCCTCTGGTTTGCCTTCTTGCAAGAGTGATCTTTGCTTTGGAATTTTTGGCAACATCCTTGTATCTCTACTTGTCCCCTCCCCTCTTGCCACTCGCTCTGTCTTGAATGGAACATCACCTGACTCATCACGACCTCTTGTTTAAGTACTTAGTCGAGCGAATCCCATTGACTTACGATACGGGGAGGAATCTCCCACTAAAGCTGAATTGAAAACTTACAAGAACCTTCTTCCATTTCGACCAGTTACGGCAATTTTTCTTAGTCCCACTCTAACGAAAATCGATGACTGAAACAAAGCGCAAGCATGACTCCTCATCGGTTATTGGGCGCGACATCCATCTCCAATCGTCTTCAAGATGCTCCACGGATGGATTGGCAAGCGAATCATGCGAACCTCTCTTCCTCTATCTGTTCCCAATTCGATTTAACAACTATGTTCGATGATCATACGATAAGATTTATTGGTTAACATAACTCCAAGTAGGAGCTTGCTTTTTTTTTTTTGATATTTTTTCCATTTTCCCAATGTTGCCTATTGTAAACAATGTGTGTACTTTGATGTGTTCTCTATATCTATATCTATATATATATATATATATATATATGTATGTAAGGACTTAGTTAGCTACCAATTGATCCTTTAAATGGAGAGAGAATAAAAAGATTAGGAAGAAGAAAGAATAGTAAGGATGAAGAAGAAGAATGCTTATACATTAACATTGGTATAGAGGATAATAAAATAATTGTATTTGATTATGATTCTAGGATGATCCTTACTAGTAATAATGATGCTAGTGTGAAAGAAATTTGATAAATCCATAAGAGAGTTAAATGATAAAAGAAAGAAAGACGAACTAAATTAGAAACTATTAATGATGATGAACAATTTTTTATAATAAGTAAGTGATATCCATACATACATACACACATATATATATATATATATATATATATATATATATATATATATATATAAAAGATAGAAAAGCCAAAACCAAGTGGAAGAGTGAGAAATTAAAAATAAAACCATCTATGCTTCTTTAGGAACCTAGCGATCAATATCTTGACAAAGGGTATAAGCTCTATCTGAAACACCACTAAGCAAATACCACCACTAGTACTAACAAAGAACTTTTATTATTTAGTTAGAAAACTTTGTACTATTACTAACAAAAGAACAAGGAACCAATCCACCCCCTTCACTTTCGAAGTTCCAAACCTCCTCCATTCATACTTCCTTAGAACTAGCTAGCTAAACTAAGGATGGGAATGAAACACAAAGTGGTCTATCTCCATGTCATTTATCCTTCCAAAATCTTATTCTCTGACCATTTCTCATTCTGAAAATTCTATTGCCTAGAAGATCATTTTATATGGTTTTCCAAAGAGTGATGTAATGCCATTTCTCATTTCGAGATCACAAGCCCCTTCCTCTTCCCGTACTTTTGACTAATAGCTTGCTTCATGACCTCTCTTTTACTCCTAAATTACTACCACTTGCAAAGAGATTTATTTACCATTAAGACACACCTCACCCGAAGCCCCCTTTTCCTTTTCTCTAAACGGATAATTTTCCACATTACTAAGTGAGGTTTTCTACAATCTCCCCACCACCACAAAGAAAATCCCTTTAAATCTTCTCTCACCTCATTCCAACTTATATGGCATGCAAAAAAAGACAGGAAATAGATAGGCGTGTTAGAAAGAGTGTGAATCACAATGAGCTTCCCTCCTTTAAAGGGATACGGTCTTTTCCACATGGCTAGCGTTTTGAGAAACCTCTCTTCCACCCTATCCTAAAATGCCACAAATTTAAAAGAGGTTGAAAAACCAAGTTATAGGATGGAAGACCACCCACTAACAAGCCAACTCTAAAGCCATACCATTTATGCCATCCACCCTCTCCATAGAAATCTATTAGGACTTTCGCTAGTTGGCTTTTTGTGGCATGATATGTAAAAATTCAAAAATTGGTTGGTGAATATTTTTTTGAAGATTTTGTGATGTTTATATATGTGGAAGAGCCCCGCACGTGTAAGTTTTTTGAAGAGACCCGATGGTTATGAAGAGAAGTGATGGTTATATGGTGGTATTGTGTAGTGTGCTTTTTATAAGGGAGATAAGATTGTGAATGTAGGCCTTTGAGAGCCTCTACCATGGTGAAGAAAAATGTTCCTATTTTGCATAGAAAAAATATGAGATGAACATCGTTAATGGCATCCTTGATTTGTATTTTGGCAAGGATATTTTTTTTATTGAAAATGCATCCCTTTCAAGAGAAGGTGTTGAAAAGATGAGTGGTGCTTGTTGAACTAGGCCACTTAGAAGATTCTTGACAGCGGTGATATTGTCAAGGAGGGAGTCTTTGAGTGTGTAAGTCCAAGATTGTGTTTGTAATCGTTTGATTCTTAATGAATTGTTCAATGTCTAGGTGTGGCCTTGCAAACTAGGTGTAATATTCCGAAACTCATTAACAATTTCTTGGTGTCCCCATTTATTTTCTTGCCTTCACATTTTTGCACGTATTAGAAAAATCCATTTTGTTTCAAAATCACAAAGCAATGTTATAACATTAACTGACGTCTTAATATATAAACCCAGGACCTATGATAGGTATCAAAGCGATTGCCTTTAACGGGAAGTGTTGGTGAGATTTTAGGGGTGTGTTTGATTTCTGAGCTTGGATTTTTTTAGGTGAAGCAGTTTACATACCCTTACGCTCCTTGATGACTCATTTTACTCGTGTCGAAAGCATGTATAGGGGCGTTTATCGAATCGGGATGAGGTAAAAGGAAGTCAAGAAGATGATGATCATGTGAGTAATTACTAAGGTAGCGACGATAAACAGGCTAGGATAAGCATTTATCAGCTGGTTTAGGAAAGTAGAAAGATAGGTTTAAGATGAAATATATAATTATATTTAGGAAGCTCAATATCTCCATGAACCCTTCTTCTTAGTCATGCTTTTAATCATAGAAGTAAAAGTTTTGATTCCATACAGTGAATAGATTCAATCCATTCCAAAAGTAGAAGAGGGGTGTTCTGGTGGAAGGAGAATCTCATTTGTATAGGCTAAGTGCATTTAGCTTACTTGTGTACCCTAATCAAGAAGTTTCTGCAAATGGTGTCACAAATGGTGTCGTAGACAGTTTCGTAACAACTATTGTGGTTAAGACATAAAATATTAAATGAGTATGGTTGACTTTATTTTGTTACTCTCGAAAAAAATTTATATATGATTGAAACAAGAGATTTAATTGATTTTGATCATCGGTATGGGAAGATGGTATTCATGGGAGCTTGTTATGTCCACATATGGTGACCTTCAATGACTTTAAATGGTGTTTAATTCATGGAATTCCTTTTTTTATGTATTTGGCTTTATTTTGATGGTGAATTTCTTGTTTTGCCAAAAAAATCCAAAATGGGGAGATTTTTAGGACTTTTGCAAGTTGGCTTTTTGTGGCATTATATGTAAAAATTCAAAAATAGGTTGGTGAATTTTTATTTTTATTTTTTTTGAAGCTTTTGCGATGTTTATATATGTGGAAGAGCCTGAACGTGTAAGTTTTTTGAAGAGACCCGATGGTTATGAAAAGAAGCGGTTGTTGTATGGTAGTTATGAGTAGCTTGCTTTTAATAGGTGTGAAATGAGAGAATAATACTTTTCTTTATTGAATGGATATGAAAAACAATATAGGTCCTACCTATTTATATACAACAGGAAGATACAAAAAAGAAACAAATAAAGTACAAAAATGAATGAAAATAATGTACAAGAAAAGAAGGAAATAAACTAGGGAATAACTTAAGAAGAATATCCTCCCGATTTCTTCGGCATACTCTCGATTGGGAGCGTATAGGTCGTATGTGCAAGCTTGTTACAAATGTATTGAATCGCCGGACCGAGAGAAACTTGGTAGAAATATACGCTAGTTGGTCACTTTCGAGTTAGCCAGCCCAGTAGTCATACATCTGAGCAAATATTCTCTCGAATAAAGTGGCAGATCCAGTTCAATGTGTTTGTCCTCTCAAGAAAAGGCCCCGGGTTGGAAGCAATGTCTAGAGAGTACCTTGATTATCGCACACAAGCGTCATTTGTTCATCTTTACCGATCTTACCTCCACGAGAAGAAGTTGTTTCAACCTTATGAGGTTCACAAGAAGTTTACTTGAGAGTCGAAATTCGATGTAGGCTTTATATTGAACTGTCAGTATCTTGTTTCTTCTTCTTACAGGATATTAAGTTTGCCTCGATAAATGCACAATATCACGAAGTGGAGCGTCTGTCTGAATGAGAACACCTATCTGCATCACAATATTCAACAATCTAGGTATGACCTCTGTTTTCCTTAACAGTCCTTTGGCTAGTGTTCCTTTGATATAACGAAGGATACAGATCATAGCATCCCAATGACTATCACATGGTGACGGCAGGAACTGTAACTACACTCATAGGAAAGGAAATGTCTGGTCAGGTGATGGTGAGGTAGTTTAGTCTCCCCACTAGTCATCGAAATGCCTTGGATCTGCATGGGGCTCCTCACGTCCTTTGTCTGAGTTTGGCCTCGGATCCATATGAGTGTACGGGTTCTCTGATCCACAACATCTGAGTTTCACTGCAATATATCAAGACATACTTCCTCTGAGACATAACCACACTAGAATTAGACTAAGCAATCTCCATTCCCATAAAGTACTTGAGTTTCCCCAAGTCTATTGTCTGAAAGTGGCTAAAGAAATGTTGCTTAAGTTTTCGAATACCATCTTGATCAATGCCTGTTATAACAATGTCGTCCACATGAACAATCAGATAGATGCACTATCCTGAGGATGTATGATGATAGAGAGAGCCGAGTGAGAAACGATGTACTCAGAGTCGTATCAAACTCACATGCCACGAAGGTAAAGCGAATAAAGCCCGAGGCTGAGGGTGCTTTAGAAGTGGCAATATAAGGAGCGGCGTGGCTGCATGCGAGCGGACTCCCACGAGCAACAAATTGGAGTGGTTGCTCTATATATACCCTCCTCGGTAGAGTCACCATGGAGAAAACGTGCTTGATATCGAGCTTATACAAGGGCGAGACCTCATACTTGATCATAGATTGAAAGATGAATGGAATCCGTCTTAACAACGGGAGAAAAGTGTCATAGTATTCAGTCATATATCTTAGTATGCCGCGACCTTCGCGAGCCTTAGAAAGTCCACTCGACCGCTCCGGACCAATCTTAACAATATAAACCCTAGCGACCAGCGGAAGACTTGATGCAGTAAGGTGACTAAGTCCCATGTGCCAGTAGAATGCAGAGTAGTCATTTCTTAAACTATTACGACACAAGCTCGGGTGAAGAGGGGCCTCATGCATAGTGTTAGGAAGGGAGGTGAAGACGGGGTGGAAGCAAGCATAATATGGTGAAGATAAGCGGTCATAAGTCAGGAAATATAAATAGAATGGGGGTTACGAGAGGAACGAGTACCTTTCCGAATGGAAATGGGAAGATCAGCGGGAGGTGACAAGATTGGCGTCGTGTAGGAGGGCGCCATAGGAGATGAGTCAATCAGAAGCTCGGTGTCAGTACGCAAGTGTGTGGTTTTTGTATATCTCATACACATTGCATCACACACACTCTTTGTAATAGATCTTGTGAGCTCAATTTATATTATAAGTTTTAAGTCAACAAGTAGCGATAACCTCGTTGAAGGTGGGAATAGCCAAGGAAGATACACTTCATGGCCTTAGCGGAAAGTTTATCTTGGCTAGGAGTGAGTATGTGGACATGCACCCGAAAACATGCAAAGGGAGACAGAAAAGAGGTTGATCAGGAAAGAGAAGAGAGTAAGGAACCTAATCATTCAGAACAAAAGAGGGCATGCGATTCATCAAATAGAAGGCGGCTAAGATAGCATCCCCCAAAAACATTGAGGAATTATAGGTTGGAGAAGAAGAGTGCGAGTTGTCTCAAGCCCAAGTGACGGTCTTACCAGTACCCGTTTGTTAAGGAGTGTAAGCATAAGAAGACTGATGAAGGATCCCATGTGAAGATAAAAAAGAAGAGAAAGGAGCATAGAGGTAGTCCAATGCATTATCACTGCATAAGATGCGGATAGAAGTGTTAAATTGAGTGCGGATCTCAGCAAAGAACTTTTGGAAAACGGAAAATAGCTCAACCTACTCTTTATTAAAAATAGCCAAGTACAACGGGAAAAATCATCAATAAATGTAACAAAATACCGAAAACCTTAAGTAGACGTAGTTCGAAACGAACCCCAAACATCAATGTGGACGAGCTCGAAAGAAGACTTGGTCCGAGAATCTAAGCTCTTAGGGAACGAAACACAAGTATGTTCCTCAACCTGACACGACTCACACTCTAGTGAAGAAAAGCTGGAAAAGCGGGAAACCATCATCCGGAGCTTGGAAATGTTGGGATGACCAAAACGACGGTGGACGAGAAGTGGTGCATCCGTTGAAGTGCAGATGGTGGAAGATGGGGTCAAGTTGAGATGAAATAGACACCCCAAGACTAAGTGTCGCATCAGTGATCCTCCCATTTTTCAGGTCTATTAGGTGACGGAGAAGAGTGAGAAAAGATGTCAGACAATTAAGGTCATGGATTAATTTCTTCAACAAAGATAAGATTAAATCTGAATCGGAACGCAAGCGACGAGGTAAAGGGAGCGGGACGTGCGGCTTCGATTCCTTAGCCATGGTTTGAGTCCCTTAAGCCCAAGTAATCCTTAGGTAAGGGTGAAGTGATATTAAGGGAAGAAGAGATCCTTAATACGGAAAGATGATCGGATGCAGAAATCGAGAACTCATGGACCCGAGAGTGTGTAATGGCGAGCATTACGGTCACGGGTAAGCGGTAGACGGTTGGTTGTGTGAGTGAAGCGAAAAACTCCTCATATTCACGAAGCATAAAAATTACTCGGCGAGGTGTATGGCTTGGAGAAATTTGAACCTCAAGTGGAGGCCGATTAAAGAAGACTAGGCCACGTAGGCGGTGCGTGGTGGGCGACCGTATAGTGATAACACTTAGGTCGAAGGTGGCCCTTGATTAAAGTAGGTCTGATAAGGTTGTTGTCCTGCGCCTCGGTAAACCTGAACACTCCCAGGTATTACCATGAGGGTGAGATTGAGAAAGCAACACTAAAGTGTTTATGGGAATCTCAGAGCGCCGAGACCGAGTGGTAGTGGATGAATGGCGCACTAACCGAGCAAAAATGTCATTAAAGGTTGGGATGGTGGAGCTAGTGAGGATGTGTTCGAGATGTTGTCAAACTACGTACCCGAGTTTAATAAGGTGAATCATAAAGATTTGATCCATGTTGGATAAGTAGGTCTTGGCATTAGTAGCTTTGGGCAAGACATATAAGAGCTCATTTTTCAATGCTGACATTCGCTTAATAAAGGAAGATAATTCCATACTAGACTACTCCAAACTATCAACGGAGGAGATGACTCGGTAGAAGCATTGAATATCATAGGTATAAAAATTCTTTGCCTGGGTCCAAAGCGGTTGACAATTCTGATAATCCCCAAGGTTGTCGAGGGTTTTGGGCTCTATGGATTGCTGGAGAATGTTACAGAGTAAAGCGTCCTGTTTCTGCCACTGAGAGCGTTTATCTTCAAGAACACTAGACTCCGTAGAGGTCAAATGGTCTTCACAACCATTTCCAGTCAACCATAATTTGACAAAGTTGGCCCATGATTGATAGTTGTCACTTCCCTTGAGTCTAGTTACAGTT